>JABCKB010000504.1:0-26381 GCA_013184455.1 Fusarium continuum
GTGGGGGGGCGGGCGGAGTGGTGGTCAATTACGTTAGTACTAAGATACATATGTCAACCCCAACAGAAGAGGCCACTTGAGCGCGAGGAACTTGTTGTGGAAACACGAAAGGTGTGTTGTATTAAAAATGCCAGCCCAGAAACAATAATTGCATTTGCGGTTTACACGTAAACATAGGAATGGCCATGGCCGAGAAGAAAAACAAGATCTTCAGATGAAAAGGGGGGCTTGGAGGATGAAGCTATACATGCCATTAACCACAAGATCACGCTGGATTGGACACTATGGACCGTCCCGACGGAAGCAGGAGATTTTCCAAGACATTTGCTTAAATAGGGAGAGGGAGAAATGCTTCTGGTTGTTATGATAATGTTGTCTTAGACATTTATCTCCCTTGTATCATTGGATGCCACTCGGAATTAAAGCGCGATAGAGCCGTTTCGAGGTTACGAGCACGAGCAGGAATGGATGTGATGAAATATGGCAACGTCGCTTAGAAATTCTTCAAGACACAGCTTTCAGCTGGGTAAGGTATAGAAATGATATTCAATCGAGAGGGGACTACAGCTACACCTGCAAGAAACAATCAGCTGCGGCTCTACACTTTGTGATCGCCGCCCCCTTGGTGTTTTCCTTCCTTCAACACCCACTGTCAGATCTTCCCTCTGCACACGCCCACATCCGACGCCCTGGGAAACAACCGCGGTTTAAACTTCTTCGAAGTACCGAGTTGGAAAGCCTTCTATCTACTGTACTTCCCACGAACCTGGAAACCACTCCGCCGCCCCGTCGGGAAGCTTTCAACACCTCTGTTCTCGGGGGCGTGCGTGGAGGATTCACCGTCTCTGTCCATCGTATTTTGTCAAACTTTGGCCGAAAACGAATGTGCAAAAGAGCGGTCTCGAGATTCTGGAATGCAGATGACGTCGAGCGGAGCTGGTTTCAAAGGAGGCTTTTTATGGTTGGTTCGAGTCTCGACGCGCGGGAATGGCTTCGGAGTTCCCGTGAAGGGAACGGGAGCTGAAACGGGGAGGGAGCTCGCGAGTCGAGTTTCCTTTTCACCGGACGAGGCTTCGAGCGGTGATGGTGAAGAGGATAAAGAAGGGGATGGTCAAGAGTGACTTCCCGCCTCTGGGGCGACGGGACGTCACGGGATGACGGACGTATCCATTTGGAACGGGAAGGAAGGAGACAACCTTATCTTGCGAACGGCACATGTGTAGCTGCTCCTGCCTACCTGCCTGCGCAGCAGCACTGACGGCTTGATCCGTGGTCGCTCTTTGTTTTCTATCACCAACTCCGCAGCCAAAACGTTGCCCCTTCTTTGACATCATCAGCAACACGGAGTTGCCGTCTGCATCATAAGACGTGGAGGACCTTCCCCTCTTCTTTCTACTCCGGCCGATGAGCATCATCACCCATGGGCTCCCAGAAGCAACGAACGTTGTGGAGATGACGACGCGGCAGCGAAATCGATTTGAACAACGAGGTGCGTGCAGATGTTGCGCGATTCAGCCTCATCTCGGCCGACTTGGACGCCGCGGGCTTTTATTATCGTGTACTGCTGTCCAGTCGTTTGAATTACTGGACCTGTCTTTGAACTGATTGCGGAGAGGTTTCAGCTGCGAGGGAGTAGTCTCTTGAATCTCTGTGTAGACGGACTGATTTTTCTGTGCTGAGAGATGCTTGATGCGAGAGTTGATACCTTGCACCATTGCCGAGAAGTCTCCTTATCCCCAGATACGAATCTTAGAGCCGATGGTCTGTTATCAAATTGTTCAAAATACGACAGTCTCGCTGTTCGACGGAAACCCATTATGTGTGTCTCGATAAGGGCCGGCGTCTGCACGGTGAGTACTACTAGCTCCTGTCGGATCTTAAGGTTAAAAATCCTTGGTTCTCATTACTGTTACTTGGACAAATCCATGCTGACACGAATGGTATTGTTATGTAGGAACTACCATAGACGGCAAGCCAAATGTCTCTTTCAGAGCAAGAGCAGAACGGATCGAGGTAGCAATCAATCATGATGCATCTTCTACTCGCATTGACCGTCACAGAAGCCAAAAAGTTTTGGATTTGGCAGGCAACACAAAGGAATGTTTGATAAACGAGATCTCGACCCGATTCGAAAGACCTACCCTCACGGCGAACGATTTTTTACAAGTCTGCAAGGTATCAGGATGCAATGGGCTTACAATAAGACAAAATAGGACAGATCGGGAGCCCGGCTGTGGCCATTGGATAATACTCGATTCTACCATCTAGTTTGGGTAATTGTTCAAAAGACCTGGTTGGGCACTTGGAACAAGAGACCAGGTTTTGGTTGCAGGCTGCTGTGCAATAAGCATTGCAATTAGGTGGCTCATCCGTGTCCAGTGGCAAACAAAATGCTTGCTGGAGGACTATCCCTGACTATCAGAAACATCCAACAAGTGTTCGGTTTGACCGTCGTCGTCGAGTTGTGGCTGTGGTTTATACATGATATAACTGCAGGCTAAAGTCATGGGCTACGTGCCGCAGTTGGCTAATTGCGTACATACCCCACAATGGCGGCTGCAAATTGCTGAAATACTGCTTCATAGTTGAAGTTGATATAAGGTGATATACATACTACGAAACCCCTTTACTATGTCATCCGGTGCAAATGCCGCGATGCTTTGCTATGAACAATACCCAAACCAGCTGATTGTGATGCTCGTCGGCAGTGGCATCAACGTCGTCATAGCTGTAATAGGCACCCTATCGTTTCTAATATCGTATTGCTTACGAATTCTGGTCCAGCGTATCGACCTTCAAGCACTGTCAGCAAAGCTGACCGTTAAGGATCCCTCTTGTTGTGTATTTCCTTAATTATCTCGGTCACAAAGCCTCTGATCTATCAACTGCTTCTATCTCTTTGTTTGATTCTTCTGGCTCATTACTCGGCCCCCAATCGTCGGCCAAATTAACAAGAAGGCCGCAGACCTACCTTTCTCCCCCTTACAACCTGCGTCGACCAACATAGCGCTGCAATGGTTGAATCTCGACCTTAGACCTCGTCATTCTCTTGTCTGATGCCCATGTCTGATTGTATCCAGGTTCCCACTTTCGTACGTCTCGCTTGAGCGTTGCTCGTCGCCTTAAGGGGACTAATGCGGCCGGCCCGGGGTGCCGGGGGAACGACAGAACGCGCTCCGCACTGTGTGAGCATGGGGGACGATGCCCTCGCTCTTCTCGTGGACAAAGAGTCGTCCAGAATTTGTTCTTTCTTGTGGTTGATGATGGCTTCGCAGAGTTGGGAAATGTTGGCAGATGGCCCCATGAGGCATCGCGAGATGGCGAAACTGGTAGCGTTGATTGAAGAGAAGGGACGGGAAGGGCCGCGCGGGTACGAAGGGAAGAACCAACAACATGACAGGGGTTGTCTTTAGGGTCAAATGCGAGATGGAGCAAGGTAGCATTAGAGTTTGGTTCTCTTCTACTCCGTACTGTCACTAACAAAAGCGAGACTTAGCATCCGTACACATACAGATGGCGCCCTGGATTTGAGAGCTAGCGATTTTATTCTCTTCTAACTAGTTCTTATTCTCTCTAGTCTCTTCTCGTGGCCGGCCTAGATACAATGGACCCGACAAGCGAGTCAGAGGGCCAAGACTGTCTCCAGCTTTATCGGCTTGGATTGACTCAATATACACAAGAAACCTTCTCGGCATTCTTGCTTTTGTCAACTAAACATCCCAATGTGAGGAGCTGCAGGAGCCCTACGGCTAAGAATGAAGAATGAAACCACGCAACTCTCAGTTACCATGGAGACTCACTAGTAACTTGACAACGCTATGTACTTCATGCTAATTAGAAGAGCAGAGCATAGTTTTGACACCTGCTTCAGAGACCGACAACACGTTAAGGGATGACTATCTCGGGATTAATGATCATGCGCACGACCTGGAGTGGCAGCATTATCAGCAGAGCAGTTAACAAACTTGGGCAGAACCTGTATCACAAGCCTAACGACATAAAATTTAGAACCTGAGCAACTTTTTTAATGATTTTTCGACATGTTAATAAGTGGGTGTCTAGTATAAGTGCGTATGTGGTGGGCAAGGAGCGGTAACCCTTCATGCCAGCAAAGGACCGTAACGGACATGTTGCGTACAATAGTGGGCAAAATATTGCCTTAGCCTTGAAACAGCTCCGTGAGTGTAATGGGCTAGGAAGACCAAATGTTCCTGGGCGTGTTAAGTAGTGGAGTTTCGACAAAGTATGCATTGTATTCCTTTCGGCTGTATATAGGGCCTCTGGTAAAAATCACTTTACAGGATGGCCAAGAGAAACAAGTCGGGTTTGGCAGCGTGCTAGAATGGATAAACAAGAATTTGATGACTCTGAAGCGTATAAGGGGTTCGCATAGCATGGGATGTTCTGTCGCGACTTGCGCCATCTCGTTATGTCTTTCTCAGCACACAGTCAGCATTTATTTAGTACAAGCATTGCATAGCTTACTGTACTCTTTTGTACGTATTCGAAATGAAGCCCATGCCTGTAGTACTTGTAACATTAGAATTGGAAGAACTTCGCGGTGCTTCTGAGCGTCGTCACCTCAGCTGACAAGCATGCATATGTTGCATGTTTCATAGTGCCCAGTAGTGACGACCATGATAATACGGCCGGAAGACACCAATTACTCACGTAGATGGATCATGGCAATAGTAGAGAATCTTTTTAATAAACGAGCTTCTGCACTACTTTATCACGGCGTGAGGCTTAACTGAACTCACTGGCAAGAAATAGCATCGTTGATGGTCCTGCCGAGAGCATTGGCGACGAGATAGTCTGACCATTAAACAGTAGATGCTCTCACAAGAACAGGACGGTACCGAAAGACCTCTCAAAGAGACTGAGAGTTTGGAAACGAATAGAAATCACTGACAATAGCCAAGTGATGCAGCGGAACGTTCATGTCTCTTGAGCTCTCCCTTTACATCATTCGAAAGCCAGCCTGGCTGAATAAATTACACGGAATGTGAGTTCAGCTCATCCATAGACGGCTAAATCTGTAAGAGATGGGAAAGCGTAGTCAGCTACAGTTCAAATTGCAGACCACGGAATGAAATTTCATCATCCCGTCTCAACTAGTTGATCGGACGGTTGTTGGGCTATTTGATGACAGTAGCTGAATCCGAAAACGCGAAACATCGGTGGCAGAGAGAAGTATTAACTGGCGTATTACTCAGGACCAAGACCAGGTCTAATTGATAGACTGTGCCTCAAGGATGGTCCCAGAGCTAGCATCGACGCTTACAAAGAATACGGCTCTGTGGTGATGCCAAGAGGATAATTGCTTCACATTGAACAAAGTCAGGCGCACCTAAAAAGAGGGCCATGACTATAAGTCACAATCTGGGAAATTGGCACTTGAAATGCGTGTATGAAGTATGGAATGGAATGGAATGTGCTTCGTCCGTTATATTCATCAGGTCATTTTCCTCGTTATTTGGTCTAGTAAGTTTTTGGGGAAGAGAAATCCAAGTGTTATGTCCTTTTAAGCACGAGGCGCATAATGCAGCGTCACCTTCTATCTGCGGCCAAGGTGAAGAGACCTATGGCTGGCAGACGTCGAGGTCGTGTGCTTTGCTTCGTGATCATGTTAAAGCTGGACCACCACTAGAGCTTGGAACTACCCAACTCAATGTGGCAGCTGTGATTACATCGCTTAAAGGCAATGGCGACGGAGTGGTGTGAGCTCCCGGCTGGCGAGAGTATCAGGTAGATGTCTTCTGAGGCCTGCCAACCTGCAAGCTTCAAGGGCCTGGGCTTCCTCCGCGACTTGTGTTCTCCACGCATACCTCCTCACGCACCGCCATCTTCCCGTTCCGGGTATCTCGTCCGAGGACGAAGCACCTCTCGGCATAAATGCCCATTTCGTTCCGCCGTCGCCAGGCGCTGCCCAGCCTTCGAACCATCACTCGCTTCCATCCCCCGACGTTGACGGCGATGTGCTTCCAAGGGATATGTGCGCCGACTAGTTCCTTTTCTCGTATGAGTAGCTGAAAAGTTTTTATTGCAGCTTCATAGTCGCGATCGATTCCCGGAGACACCTCTTCCAAGGGGTGGATCATGGTCTGAACATGCAAGGTGAGGGTGTGCACTGCTGGAAAGGCACATATTGCTCGAAGAAAGGCGACCGGGTCGCACAACCTTGTGTCCATATCAAGTTCGAGTGTGTGAACGGCCTTTAAGTGCCGGGAGAGCCTACTCAGGTCACTCGGCGCTAGGGTTGGACATTTTTGGTCATCTTCGGAAAATCCAATATGATCTCTGAACCGTAACACTCGTAACGAATGCTGATGTGCTGTGATGGCATCTAATTGAAACAGTCGGGTATGGCAGGTGATGCTCAGTATTTCAAGCGCTTTGATATGGTCCTTCACTAGTACGTTTAGCCCAATTGTAGCATGCTCTCTCTTGTCCGACAAGTGGGCACTGTAGTCTTCCACGTGGAGAGTATGCAGGCCAGAAAAGTTTTGGAAAGAGACCGAGCTCAGAAAGTTGAAGATGGGCACGGATGTCAACTCGAGGGATCGTATTCCAGAGAAATCCCAGTGTTTGCGAACGTCTTCGGCTGTATGATGCCAGTCATATGATCGCAGCAATAAATTAATGAGCGGTGGCATTCGCTCTCCATGGGAGAAAACAAAGCATGTGCCTTGACCGCGATCCTCATAGCGCAGCGTGCTTAGTCGTGAAGCTTGGGTGAGAAGCTGCTTCAGCGAGTTCAGTCGAGTTGATAGAACCGGAGTTGGGTTTGTGAGCTTCAACGATGTCAATAGCTCCGCAGGAATAGATTTCGTAAAGGTATCCAATGGGTGACCTTCAAAGTCTCGTCGCAAGGGAAGATTGTCGATATATAGCCGGGTACTTGTCGAATTGCAGTTCCGCAAGCGGCGAAGATCCGAGGGCAGCCACAAGCCCGCAGCAGGAACTTCGGCATCTACATATCGCCAGCTGTTACCGGAACCTATCAGCAAGAAATAGGATGAGATTGAGGGTGGGTGTCAGTACCGGACAGACTTCAATCTCTTGATGCAGGATAACAGGTCATTGATGCCTGCAGGGTCCAAGTTGCTTGGTATCGTGACATGGTTTGTGAGGTTAGAGATGCGACGGAAAACATTAGGATATCGTCGTTCAGCATCTGGTGCGACGAGACACTCGTTCAAGATCAGGAATCGGTATGCGATGGGTGTAGCTATGGCGTCGAACCTCTTTGAGACTAGACGCACAGACAAGATGGTATGCGAGTCTATGTCCCGAAGCTACATGATGTTGATATTAGCATTGTGCGCCTGGAGGATTGGGCCGTTGCAAGTGTCGCGGCATACCTGTTCGAACACAAGAGCGAGGAGTTCCGAGCTAAGGCGGTTCAAGGACAGGTTTGACAAAGGCGATGATGCCCTGAGCGAAGCGTCCATACAGTAAGAGGTATCTGAAGATCGAGAGGAGAAGCAGGACCGAGCTAGTGGTACAGAGTACGAGAAACTGATGGAGGGCGGGGAAACCAATAGCTCGGTTGAAGAGAGCATGGTACCGTAAGGTGGTCCGACTACTGTATGAGCAAAGAGGCTAGAGAATACGTTTGGCAATTGGGAAACCGGTTTTGGATTTGCAAGTGAAAAGCGACGGGTTGGACGTTGCTTTGTCTATGTATAAGTCGAGCACCAAAGAAAGGCACCCCGGGAATGAGCGCCGGAGGTAAATGCTGCTTCTTTGTCTGAAGGCACTAGACTAGTTGAGGCGAAAGTAACGAAGGATGGAAGACAGTCAAGCCTCATGCAGGTTGGGAAACAGCGTAATCCTCGACATGGAGGGATGGACCATCGAAGCGGTTCCAAGAAGACGGAACCATAGGAAGGGTTGACTGCCAGGATATGGAAGCAGAGCCGGGAGGGGTGGAGTGATGCCCACCAGGATTATGTATGTACATGTCCTATGTGCGGGAGAAAGAGTGTCATGTATATATGGAGTTTGATGGCAGTGAAGTGGATTCCAGAACAGTAAAGGAGAGAGAGGGGACCAGGAGATGAGCGAGAGAATGCTGCCATGCCAAACAGAGAGAGAGAGAGAGAGAGAGAGGAAAAGACCAGACAAATGTAGGAGCTTGGGCTATCTCGAGACAATTGAGCGACCAGAGAGTCAAACTAGAGATGGACAATGGATGTGTGGAGATGGTTGAGCCGCCGAGACGATGAAGATCAGGCACGCAAGGGTGAGTTTGTATGTGGAGAGGGAGAAACAGAGTGCGGACGAAGAAGAAACAAGGGTTCTAGTCCAAGTTGGGGAGGTGACAGATGAGAGCAAGAGTCAGAGCAAGAGCCAGCTGCTATTATGACTTTGAACGGAGGAAGCTAATGAGATTAGACGAGTAAAGAACTAAGAGCAGAGACATGGTGTGTAAAACGACATCAGGTACAGTACTGTACAATACAGGGAGAAGAGTCGTGTGATAGTGTGCATGAGGCGTCATTATGTAGGGTATCGATAATATAAGAGAGCCGCACATCAGTCAAAACTCGAGGGAAGGAAGGGATGGGAGGCATTTCTGAGCCCTGAGGCATCTTGGACAGGCTAGGATAGCTATGGCATGATGGTCTCGGCCGTTGAGCGGGGGGCCGAGGTCAAGAAATAAGTCGAGCATGATGCCGTGCAGTATCATCGTGTCGAATCGAGGTGGGTGCAAAGAGAGAAGCAAGCTTGTTGGTTTCGGTAGACAAGACAAGCCAAGACAAGACAGGACAAGCAAGGGGGTCAGTAACCAAGCAAAACAGATGTAATGAAATGGTTTGTGGGCGTGTCTCCCAAATTCCATGGTCGTACTGTACAGTACAACAAAAGTTCAAGGTCGGGCCTGCTGCTGATATGCTCGCAAGACTGACCCGAAACGGGAAGATGGACCCAACTGAAGGGAACGGCCGCCCCCTGGCGGTGCATCTGTGCGGAGCCAATCGCTGATGTCGAAACGCCCCAGATTACAGACCCACGGTGCGGCGCAGGGAGCAGGGAGAAAGGGAACTTCAGCATGGATGGTCAATCGCCTTCTGCCGAGACCCTTGTCGATGTCGATGCCGAGGCTTGATATTGCTAGGTAGGCAGCCAGGCCAGCCAGGTAATATCGTCTCTGTGGCTCTGGCATTTGCGGATTCCAGACTTTGCATGGACTTCAACGTCGGCGGCAAGTACCGGTATTTCCCTTTTCGTTTGTGGTGATGGATGCCATATCATGGCCTGTTGGTGGCTTTTAGCATCTTTGTTGTTGGGTTGAGGTTGGAACAAATCATGCTTGGTAGACTGACTAACCTACCCCTTACATTGGCAGCTGTCATGTGAGACCTTCTCAGGGCTTGTTGTTAGCATGTCTTTTTGTTTACCTTAGGTATTAGGCTGCTGGCTAAGGTGGTGCCTTCCTAACTAATTACGAACGATTCTGTTCTGGAAAGAAGCACGGCAAGCACGGATACAGTACCTACCTGCCTTACCTTACCTACGGTACCTATGTTTGGTGTTTATCTCTTCCGGGTTCTCTTTCTAAGGTACTCATAACTACCTACCCCCAGTCATATAGTAACCTCATCTTGCATTCTTACTATAGGACCTCCAGCACCAACCTATCGCATCTTCTTAGCCTATTGTCTGTGACCTCAATCCCTGACCTTTACTTCACGATCGCTCCTCTTCCTCCACGTGCTGACAGTCTTGGTTTTCGGCGCATCCACTGTCGCTCCATCCGTTCATGCCCGCTTCTCGATTACCTGCAACATCACCTACATTTGTCTACTTGAAGTTGAGCCCACTACCGCCGTACAACCAGACGACACCTCCCTCGCCGTTACCCTCCCGCTCATGCCAAGGATCGCTAGCATGATGTGATAATTGCGATTATGAAGAGCGTTGCCTCTGACTTTTAGCTTGGTGATGGACAGCGCATCCTGTCTCATCGTCAAGCTGCAAGCTGCAGGCTGCATGCTGCATGCAGGTAAGCTGGGGTTGGATTGTGGGATGGTCGTCGTCAGATGCGACTGGTTCGGTAGACGCACGTCGTGGTTACATCAACTAGATAGTCGCCGTGTCTAGAACGGCAATCGTAACGTCCTTAGCAGCCCGAGATCCTGGGATTTTATACCGCATCGATTCAATTCGCAAAGCACGCAGCTGGAGAACTATTGGCTGGATATCGAGATCAACCAGAACTCAGGGACGATCGATAGCTGTCATCATAGGCATCAAACAACAATCGAGCAGAATGTCTCAAATCAAGAAAAGAAACCTGCCCCACCAGTGGAGGCCTTCTCTAGGTTCACCGCGTACCGAGACGCAATCCCTCCAAATGCACACATTCAACGGTTTCAATCCTTACGTTGCATTGAGCTGTTTCAATGTGTTTTGCTCCAGATCACCTCTCTGCCTCCTAACCACCTGAAGACTCTCAGGTCTCGGCCCGGCTTGTACTACCGTTAGCCAGTGACATTGATACCTTGACCACGCTATCGAGTCCGAGACTCGAGCCCCGAGACTTGCGTCTGCAGTGAACCCTAAAAGGATATGCATGACTACCTTACCTATTTATCTCTGCCTGTCCGACATCTACACTTGCTGCTGGTAGATCCCAAGGCTCCGGGCAAATGGATCATAGAACACGCGGTGATCTGAGAGTAACCACACTTGGCTGAAACTAACGTAGAATGGACTAAGTCACTTTCTACAATTTGAGTCGGCGTTGTGCCCTTTTGGGTGTTGCAGCTCTTTGATATAGTACCGAGGATACTTGAGCTGAAACATGTGCTTTTCCTTGGTAGCATTGATCCGGACAGGCTTCCATTCTCTGTGTTCGACCGTCGACAAATACTTGTTTCTCACCGCAGCTTCTCAAGCATTAACCAGTAAGTAGGAGCAAGCCGTGCAGAGGGCCGAGAAATGGTACTGGTGCCCTTGCCTTGACATGATTAACGATATAGTAGGTACAACACAACAGAAGAGAACGCTATGGGAATCTGCCCTTTCGCCGCGCCAGCCTATTTCATGCATGTGCGAGTACTCAATAACATCGATCCAAAAAAAAATACTGTTTCACCTTTCCAACGAAGGCGTCCAACCTCTCCTTGGGCCTGGGATTACTCGACCCAAGCAAGGCCAATTATATTTCAAACCAAAGCAACGCAGCTCATTCTGGCAAACCCCATGAATTGGGACGCCTGCTTTTAAAGCAGCTGTCATCACGCTGAGCTCTTTACCCCTTGACATCACCACTAGTACCGGTATATAGGTTCTTTGCTCTTAGGCGGCGGGCCGCTGGGCGCATCGTAGATATCGTCGTCCGAGACTTCGTCCAGCCGTTGCTGTGCAGGGGGTTGGGCCGACGGAGTTGAAGCTCCGGCGCCGTGCATGTGGACCTTTCCAATTGCGCTGTCTTGACGACCTAGATAGCTTTCTGTCGTCTTGAAGCCGGGGTGAAAAGGCTCATATGCAAGACGTTGCTCAGGGTACTGGTTCGCCGTGTTGAGGGGAGCGTGAGTCGCGGAACCGCCTGTTTGAGGGTCTGCAAAGGGGTTTTCGACAGCCTCGTCGTGAGGCCGGCTTGAGCTTCCCTCTCCTGCCTTGGGCGGAGGACCAGGAGGTGGTGGGTAGGATTGTGTCTCTTTACCCTTGCCCTGGTTGTACCCAGAACCCGACGAAGCTACATGGTCGTTCAAGTAGTGGTTGGTACCGTTGGTCTCGAACTGAGACTCCGGCTGCTGCTGAGGCTGGAGCTGAGGGGTCAGACTAGGCGATTGCGAATCGGTGCGTTCGTAGAGACCGAGCTGCTTCCGGGCACTGAGGACAGCGCGCTTGTGCTGGTTAAGCGCAGTCTGCAGCTGCTCGTTCGTGTCGATGAGGTTCTCCATGGTTTCATTATCAGGAGTGGGATCCTCAGACGTCATGTAGCCTTGAATGCTGCGGGAGGCGCTCGAGCATCGGTCGGCAAACTCCTTGATGAGCTCATTGTCGAGGATCTCGCCGGGAGGTGTGTTCATGACAACCTGTTCGAGGAGCTTGGCCGATGTCCGGGCTTCTTCAAGTCGACTGGCCAGCTCAATGGGGTCAGGCAAGCGCTTATTGGTGTGGTGTCTCGCAAAGTAGTTCTGCGAGTGTGGGTTTGGAGGAGGGCTACTGTAACCGCCTGGAGATGTCACCTGTTGCTGTGGTCCCTGTGACAGCTCTTGTTAGTCTGGGTTGCCTTGAGGGTTGTGCCATATAAACATACGCCGAAGTTCTTGTAGGCTTGCTCCTTTTCTTTTTGCCACATCGAGATGAGCAAGGTCAGGTTTTCATCTCCCGCCTTGGTGTGTTGGAAATCATCGAGAGTTTCCATCAGGATTTGGCGCACGCTAGGGTCTTTCAAGGCCTTGAGGAGCCCGCGCACAGTATCGACGAACTTTTGGTCCAGGTTTCGCGTAAAAGTCGAGCCGGGATTATCAGTCAATATGCGCAAGAGCATAATCGCGTTGTACTGCCATGATGGTCTCGAAAAGTAATCTTTGGACAGGTACTTGCGGATCAAGCGTGCGCATTCGGCGGCCGCGGCCGGGGAGGACTCGGCGGCATCGACGATAGGAGGAAGGAAGAGAACTTCATCGGTCTGTTTCGCGAGAGCGCATGAGTTAGCAGGAGTGTATCGCATCGAGTCGCGGCTGGGAAGTGTCACCTTGGATTTTCCTCCAGACTCGCAGAAAGCTTTCTAGGCTCTGGTCAGCGATGGCCAGACGACTTGGGCGGGCTCGTAGGATTGCGCGATAATGCAGGGACATACCACGCTGTTGTGAGCTGTAGCCTCGGGAGATCCGGCTGGTGTCGTCCCTGATGATGATGCTCCGGAGAATCCGTCGGTTGTTCCTGTGAGTGTCAGAGCTGATCGTCTTGTTTTGGTTTCTGTGTTGTTTTGCGCCGCTCAAGCTAGGGATCGCAAGGCTGCGTGCGCGCATGGGGATACGTACGATTCGACACATTACTAGCTTTCCTTCTGATGCTGCCGAGCACCTTGCTCATGCCAAGACCCTTCATGGACTTCATGGCTGCGTTGGAGCCTCGCGCCACAGAGGGCCGCTTTCTGGGTGAGTATTCGGGGGTTGTTAGACAGGAGGCGGCGAGAGGTTGCCTAGAGTTGACGTGGTTTTATTAATGAGAAACAAGGTACAGCGAGAGAGACGCTGGAGTGAAGACGGAAGAAGATGAAGGGAAATTAAGGCTTGAACGGGAAGGCGCCGAGGATCCAATGTTGTCACAGTTTGAGAAGGGAACGGCGATGTTGGGTTGGCACTCTTCTCCCGGAGCTGACGATGTTGGAGCCAGCGTCGAATGATTGGCGCCGTCGTCAGGGAGTAGCCAGGGTCTTGATCCTTTGCAGATTGTCGAGTGGTTGAAGAGAAGTAGCTATGAGACAGCTTGGCAGGAGAGACGACAACAACACAAGAAGTAATAGTACTTTTACTATTATTCTCTTCTGACTTCTCTGTTTCTGTCTGTCTATGTCTCTTGTTCCCCTTGTCGTCGGTCTGATTGATTCTCGAGGTTCGGAGTTGCTGAAGGGTCCGTGATGCGCCGCCCTCGCTAATACCGCCCCGTGCGTCACCCACTCGCTGTCCGTGCTAAGTTAGGAGCTTGAGGATTTGCAGGGACCTACAAGGTCGAGGCTGTACCAACGGAGGGAGCGAAGTGCGATATCAAGGTAAAAAAATGGGCAAGATTTTGACATCTGCCTCAAAATCTAATGTAACTTTACTCACAGCAAAGGCAATAGATCAACTATTAAACGGTCCCTTTATCTTCGCAAGCGGCCGCCGTTGCACAGCCTCATCACCCTACGCAATCAACCCCTCTCCAACGCCGCTGGGTACACATGACATTCACTTCTTGGCTTGCCTCTGGGCTTTGTCATGAATGGGTGCACTTGAATATCTCATCTCGAGAGACAGGGACAAGAACGCGTGTCGTTTTCGATATGCGGAGGGATTATCTACGAGGGAAAGATCCGCGCTCTCTCCACACTGCGAGCCGCTCTTTTGGATCTTGAATCTCAAACACACGCGGCCCAAGTTTAAAAAGCTGGAGAGATACCATTGAGGTAGTGCTTTCTGATTTGAGAGGCTGTATACAAGTATAAGAGATGAGTAAAAGTTATTAAGCATGAGCTACGTAAGCTTCATTTACCTACATATCGCGCCAATCCTAACAAGTCTGCTGTCAAAGACCCATATCACGTACACCTCAAAGCCGACAGGGATCTGACTGCGTGATCGTTAAATTGCAGTGGAATTGGCAATTGGTGTTGTATACTCTATAAGTCCGAAAGATATGCAAGAGACACCTGGTCCTGGTAACTTGTACTCTTCGGCAGTTTTCGGTTGAGCTGGTGTAACTTGTAAGTGCGCATCAGATAAGCGGCACCGTTTCTTGTCATCCCAGCATCCCACTCCACGATTTCATGACGCCGTTCACGGTCAAAATCGTGACTATTCCCACTAATAAGGTCGAGTCGATTCTTGACCGTTATAAAAAGTATCCATAACATAGATGACCATCTGGCCATCACCTCTTGGCGATCCCTACTGACTACCCTCCGCCTCATCGTCTTCGTCATCACCCTCATCGTCCGACTCATCGTCTGAATCCGGTGTTATGTCCTCCACAATCAGATTTCCTGATCTGCCAATCTTCTCTCCCATCGTCACCGTCGTGCTAGGTTCGTACACCGTCCTAGGGAGGATCGAGGCAATTCGGAACTTGTACTCGTGCTCGTACTCTTCTGGTTCATCACCACCCGCCGCACCCTCTTCTTGGAGGACACTGTAGCATTCAACAAATGCATACAGGTCTTCCAAGGAAGCGTCTTGAGGAAATCGTCGCACGATTCGGCCGATACCCGATTCCTCGGGCATCTTGAGTGCGACCCGCACCACGCTCTTGTCGCTGGCTGGTGGCTCGGCCACAATAGTTGTAGCTCTCCATGCTTTCCATTGCTTGCGCTTCTCCTCTAGTCTTGCCGCCGCGTCAGCTTCCTCTAGAGCGCGCTTCTCTGCCGCTGCCGCTGCCGCAGCAGCCTCCCTCTTTTGACGTGCGCGCTCTCGGTCAATAGCCAGAGATCGCTCATAGGCTGAATCTTGTTCAGTTCGCAGGTTCCTTGTCACTTCCTGGGCTGTTCGCTCTGCTCGTACTCCATCTAGATCAGCGCCGTATTTCTCAATAGCTGCGCGAAGCTCTGATAGGTACGTGGCGGGTGGCATAGGCCCGACAAGTCGCTTAACAATTCCCATGCGAGTGCTGCCCTCCTTAGGTGTAAGGCAGACCAGTGCTGAGAAGGGGAACTTGGTGCAGATATACTCCTGGGCCACCTGATAGGCTTCAGAGTCCAGCACATTACCACCCCACAGTATGATATTGTTGGCTGGGTCCTTGATAAACTCCACCACTTCTGTTGATAATAAACAGTCTTTGACAAAAGATTCGGTATCGTCATGTTCAGGAGACATCAAGACCACGAGCATAAACTTGAGGTCCTTCTTGGCTTGATCGTGCGCTTGGGCGACACCGCCTTCAAAGAAAGGCAACTCATTCTCTCCGTACTCTTCTTCAAATTCCCGCTTGAACCTCGAAGCTGTGTCTCGCGGCATAAGGGGTCGGCGACCATTGGTACCTCTAAAGCCGGTCGATATCCTACTCGTAACGGCACGTGGTCGGACAGACGACGGTAGAAATGACAGCGCATAGATCAACGTTCGAAACAGAGTCGAGGCTGCTCTCCAACCCAAGCTAAAGGGCGTGAGAAGAAGGCCCAGGAGCCATGGTGTTTGTCCTGTCACCTGGTTCTGAGGTACGATTCTCGGAGCTAGATCGGTGCGGTGTCGGGGTGAAGCTCTAGGTGAGCGAGCCGCCGCTGTGAACAGACTCTCCTGCAGGTTCTCGTGTCGTGCTGTCGCTCGGGGTATCTCTTGTTGCGCTTCCGCTATGGGATTGGCAGTTTCACCGTCGAAGAATTTGGCGATTGCGATCTATGAATTTAACGTTAGATTCTATGATGTGGACGAAACAAAACGAAAACCTCATTCATACTTGAACATTCCATTCTGACCGTCGAAGAAGCGGAATGGCTTCGTTGATCTCTTGGTTGGTGACTTGAGTGTATTGGTTGAGAGCTTCTTGCTGACTAGAGGACAGTTGTCCCAAGTCGACTTCGCTTTCGGCCATGCTGTCGGTCCAGATCCTCCGCTCTCCTTGGCTCGTGTACGATGGTAGTATTGTAAAGCCTCCTTTGGCTTGAATCGTAAGTTGGTGGGGGAGACTTGAGATTTATAGTTGTGAAAGAAAGAAAGAACGGAAGCGGTTTGCGTTTTGGTTGTTGCGGTGACCCCACGCTCTTGTAAGAACAAGAAGAAGCGTTGCGAATGTCCGTGGATTGAGCGCATAAACAATTTTTACTCCAAATATATGCAGTCTGCGAGTTTTTTAAGCTTTTGCGACAATTCAGAACTTTGAACATGGAACCAAGATGTTTTCATTGTCTGTACAGGATATGGCTTGAGGCTGACATATAGGTAATTAATTTGAACTATCGCATATTGCTGCACTTGATTAGTTTCTTGGTTACGTCACGGTGGTTCCGTAATTTAACCGCGTATTTTGGACGCGTCGCTTGCGTTCTCACCCGCCGCTTCATATTTCCTCATCTTAGAAGGACATTCCCTTGTACCCAGCATCGACTATTGATCTTTCTTGCGTCCTGGTTGACGATGATTGTTCGCTGATCGAAGGCCTCTTCCGCCACGTCTTCTGTCAACTACCACGGGAACGCTTACTGACCACAACAGATGGAGACCCCGCAAACGACCCCGTAGATTACAGTACTCTGGAAGAGACATTTGGGCACCTACGCGATGTTCCTTGAGCTGCCGGAAGACATCACTTCCAACGCATATCACCCAATCGAGACGATGGAATCACGACAGGTCTTATAGCTATGGACGCTTGCGGAGGACAACCAACAGCCTCTCCGACCATTCACGACGAAGAAGAGCTTTGTTCGATCCTGTCATGCTTTGATGAGCCTGATTGCATTGTGTTGATCATCGGATTTGCTTCTGACCAAGCTTGACACGTGTATGCAAGGGTGCGAATAATTGAGGCGGATTTGGCCAGGTCCTCGACCGATCATCGTGGGGGCGTTGCAGATAACCTTTGACCGGCGGATGCCTGCCTGTGCTACCTCTCGAATAGAAGATGAATACTCCCTCTCCCTCCCGGCACTATGAGTCTTTCGCGACTTGGGGAACCTCGCACTTGACCCTTTACAGTCCCTCAACACAGACACTTGAGCACCAATTGAGTCGACTAGATCAGAAGGGGGCTTGCAGATGGCATATAATCTTTAGTCCTGGGCTACGACGGTGAACCTCCAAGGCCAGACGGTGTTTAGTCAATGTGACCCATACAGCTTGCACGTGCAACTGTCACATTTCCCATCGCTCGGAGAGACAATGGCACGGCGTTGATATTAATATGATGTTGTTTGAATCGTGGTGGAAGTAGAACACATAATGTTCATACTGAAATAGTGATACGTTTAAGATCAACCCCTGGATTTCTAACTTGATATTTTTATGAAAGAGGACGCTATATGTTGTTGCTGTCCTATCTCTTTTCTTGTTCTATTATTCCAAGCATGCATGCCGTTCTTTACCTGTCCTCGAAAACTGCTGGTCTTTGATCGGCTTGTGTGCCAGGTCCTCGACCGAAGATGCCTCCCAAGTCCCAGGAACTTGCCTTGAATGATTCCCTGCTTGCATGTTTTTTGCATTGTATAAGTGATCACTTGTTGACAACAGCTGTCGCTTATTGAAACGGCCGGTTGTCCTAGAGTCGTATAAGTGCCTCTTTCTCTTGTGTGATAGTTGCTTTAGCTGTATTTGGCGTTTGTCAGGTAAGATAATCGCTAGATCGAAGTCAATGAGTATGAAGCGTCTACGCTCATAGTTCCAGAGAAGGTTCTCTTGCCGCAAGTCGTTGTGATAAACACCATAAGTAAGAAGTAGCTGATGCAATCGCAGCTCCTCTGATAAGCCGTTGTCTTTGGTTGTGACCACATCTCCTGCCCATGCCATGAGCAGCATGTGAACTATATCAGCTGCTGCTAGTGGGTATGGCGTGTCCAGAGCGACACTCCCCAAGCAGACGGCAACATGATGGCCTTGGAGTGGTTCTATTCTCCTGTAAACCTTCACTTCATGTTCTAGACTGCCGACGGCTGCAGCGAACGTTCCTTTGCCGACAAATGTATAGCCATAGCGACTCAGCGAAAGCTTGAAGAGCGCCCCTGTGCGTCCGTACTTGCCATGACCGTCTAGAGGTCTGATAGAACGCAAGCGGTGGACGAGTGGAGCTAGGTCCTCACGTAATAGGTCTCGGAGGCGAGCTTCATCGATGGGATGTGACATGCTTTCAGTGGCACTGCGATGTAGCGCGACGTTCGGACACTTCTCATCGAGAAACTCGTTTTTCTTCAGACCCAACAAGCAGTTCTGGGTACAGTAGGGACGTGCCTCAAGTTCCAACTCCTCACTGCTTCGACCCTTATCGCTCCCTGATGTAATATCCTTACGTTTGTTAGAGCCCGAGGTACTCGGTTCGAGCGATACTTGTAGAGCACGACTCCGTCCGCTGGCACCGCCGGCCGACTCATCATCACTAGTGTCGTTGTCGGCGCCTGGCTGCTGCCGTGGGTTGCACGATGCCCTAGTTCTTTGTCGCAGCTCTACTGTAAGTTTCTGGGCAGCAGTAACTGATCCAGCATAAGATGAGGTAGAGCGCGTAGACTGGGGCGATTCTTCCTCTGTTGTCCCACCGCGCATCTCGATATATGGCTGTGGCCACTTGCTTAGCCGGAGAATCGCCCTGTCCTTCCATAAGTTAGACTTGCCAGGCTCTCCGCAGGTCTGAAGGCAGAACGCAGTCAATTGCGCGACGGCAGTATGTAATGGATTTATCGTCCCGTCGGGGCCTCTGGCATCTATATCGGGCTGAGACACATGGTGATATAACACTGTTGGATCGTCTTTGATATGAAGAAAGATCAGTGCTTTTCCAGCGGTGAGGTAGCCATAGCTACTACCAAGGTGGATCATGTAGTGGAACGTTTGGGCAAGTGCCTTGGCGACTGTCTCTTCTATCTGTTCTTGTAAATGCGTCTCACCGTTGGTACTGACTTTCCCACTGGAGATTCTTAAGATGACGCGGGTAAATAGGTCCTCCTTGCACATAGCCTTCTGAAAACTCTCTGCAGGTATCTTATGCGCTGCCTTATATTCGCCAGGGAATGCGGTATACTTTTCTCCTGTCAATGTTGTGCAGATAGCCCATCTATCTGGTCCTCGCTTTCTTGACACTTTCCGGTGCAGTGCCATTCTTTTTTTTGATCCAGGTTGCCCACGCATAGGTTTGACAACAATTTCGTCGATATTTCTGTCGTCGCTATCAATATCAGGCTCCGTGAGACTGAGAGAGTGATTCTCAAATGTAATCGCTTTGCAGTCGAGCTCCCCGCTCGGGCAATTGTGAGATCGTGGTCCAAATACAGCGAATATGTTTTCCACGGGATCTTCGACAGCTAGATGCTCAAAGGTCCTGAGGTCCTCCTCACTGGCGATAGGTCTTTTATTTGAAGCCCGCGCTACTGCACGGACGTCATTTCGTGAGGGCAGAAGAAATTCTGGTATTGTTTCCTCAATTATGCTGTGGCATCGTTGTTGCCCGTCAAGGAATCCATCCCAGGGACGCAACGTCAGGGGGTAATATTTACCCGTTACGTCAGTTGTCCCACCACCCGACGATTTCGATTTGTCTTGCACCGAAAGGGTCGCAAAAAGTTCCTCGTGGCAGAGTCGTAGGTACTCATGGTATGATGTATTGCGTTGGTCACGTCTGAGGCTCTCTTCCCGCTCTCTCGCTGCTTCTAGCTGGCGTCGAAGCTCGTGAATCTCGTCGTCGCGCTCGGTCATCGGAATTTTTTCTATACGTAGATGGTGCTTGAGCTGGTGTATAAGAGTGAGAAATGATCTCTAGAAGGCGTGGGATAGGAACTTCCGCGTGTTTTGCAGAGGGGCTATTCTGGTTGTGACATTGAAGCAGGTGCGAACGAGAATGATGAAGGAGGGGGACAGTTGACACGTGACAAGCTGGGACTGATGTCTTGAAGCTGGCGAAACGAACTAAATCTAATCTGGATATTTTCAAGCATGAGTTGGTAGGTCTTACTCATAGATGCAGCACCGAACTGGAGTTCATCCTTTTAAAGATCTACCAGATTTGCTATCAAAGCGAACCTCTGAATTTCTGAATTTATCCGTGGATGGGGCTGGTATTACGAGAAAGGTAAGAAGCAGTAAACTTCTGCCGGGGTCGGCGGCTATCTCTTCAAGCGGCACANNTGTGCCGCTTGAAGAGATAGCATTTGCCGATGGAAGGGCCGGGACTCCGGACGTCTCGGCCCCACCCAGCGCCGGTGTCCGGGTCTTGTTTAGACCAGCCACAAGCATCGAAGTGCAACTTTTCGTCATAGCAAAAGGGTCGATGTCAGTACAAATGTGATCGGTATCAAGTTTCGCGATAAAGGACATTCAACCTGGGCACTTGACCTCTTCTGGAAGCAAGTATTTCTCTTTCGCCAACAGGAAGTCCCCCTTGTGGTTTTAAGCCTAGCGTAGGAGAACTCGAGTGCGCATATCCAAAGCTTTCCACAAGCGTGCATTCTTATGCTGTAATTTCGTATGTAATGTAGCTGCGATGGTATTTGTAGGTCAGATGTTGAGTTGAATTTGTAAGGTGAGTCAAGTACAAAAGCACATATAATATCGTTAATGGAAGAGAGGCAGTAAATGAGCCAAGTCAATTGAAGCATAACTTGGCGACCTTTTTTTGAGCAGCACACTCCTGACCCCACAGACTTCAAAACGAACTATAGCTAACTCCATGAAACAGTTTTCCCAATGTATGTCGCTCCCTCCTCCAACTCATGTTGAGCTTCGCCCGCACTAGATTGTTAATTGCCTCTCGCCTTTTGATGTCGCGGGGCTTGCGTGAAAAATCCTTTCCGGAAAACCACTGTAGGTCTTGAGTGATACATGGCCAATAGGGAGGTGAAACCCTTTCGTAGATTTCCTTCTTCTCGACCCCGTGCTGTAGTAGGCTGAGAAGCTCGGCTTCCTGTCGCTGTGCCCAGCCCGGCCTTAAAACATCGGCCAGCATGATGCTTCCACGCTTAAACGAAACTTACGTGACCGGAATGGGCGATATGTATTCATCCTCGAGCTGGAAGACAATGATGCCACGAACATATTTAGCAGGGTCAATAATGATGCGGCATTGTTGTGCTTCTTGTTCTTGAGATATAGGAGTGACATTTCTGCTTTCCTTAGCATTTCTGCCATATGAGGCGATGGTTACAAGGGCATTCGATATGTCTTTGGAAAACTCGGCTGTGATATGAAGGCGATTTGTTGCATCATAATGTTGCTCTATGCATGATCGAGTCTGCGAGGGTTTTGTGCAACTGGTACAAGAAAAGGGGGATCAGAAGCGAACCCTTTGGATAAAGTGGAACTAACATGGATACCAATCGACCCTTGGTTTCCTGTCCTTCCTCACAGTTCTGAACGCTCTCCAATAGCAGCTGTAGGTCTTTTGAGACCTGGCTTGGAGTATAGTAAATGCCATCATGGACAAACATGATTCCCGTTACGGCCTGCTTTTTTGGCATTTTGACCTCATAACATATTGTGCGTACAAGAGATAACACAGGCGAGCTTGGAACGGGAAATGATAAACTGGTAGGCGTCGAAGTTGTCACGCAGACTGTTTCTGCCAGGATGGCTGAGGACGAGATTTCGGGGCGTACCGACAGCAGAATCAATCCTAAAAGATTTCAGTCGATTGGACTCATCGCAATGTTTTGACCGAGTCTCGCAAAAATGAAATGGTGTCACATACCGACCTGTTGTGTGGACTTGTTCTCCCCTTTGGGCTTCTGGGTCGTCTAAGCGAGGGGGGATTGGCATTGACACCATCTCGTCCTCTTGACCTTTGAGAATGGCAACATGTCCAACTACATCGTCGTAATCGACATCTATGTGCCATCGCATTGGTCCATTTCTGATAGCATAGCCTCGATCCTCAACAGTTTCGTTCTCTTTCCATAGTAATACCTTTGGACGTTCTTCAGAACTCAAATGTAATACGAACGCGATTTTTATCGAGGATAAAGAGCTCCGCGGGTTGTGATTACATTTTCAAGTCGCCAAAACGACTGTCCTGTTGTTGGTTCTGTAGCTGAGCGTTGAAGGATGGAAAATCTTTAGAGGCCAGTTTGTAGAGCACAGGAAACGCGAACGGCGGACATA
The DNA here is from genome assembly GCA_013184455.1 of Fusarium continuum. Classification (NCBI taxonomy): domain Eukaryota; kingdom Fungi; phylum Ascomycota; class Sordariomycetes; order Hypocreales; family Nectriaceae; genus Fusarium; species Fusarium continuum. The sequence continues at coordinate 22,455 of JABCKB010000504.1, forward strand.
TAACTAAATTGTTTCCGAATATGTATGCAATGCCAGTGTGCTCGCTCGCTTGACCCTCGGCAAAGTGTATAGGAGAAACGACAGTAACGATCGATCGGAGAATCTTGGCCGCGATTTGAGGTTTCGGCGGGTTTCGACGTAAACTCGTGGTAATTTATCATCGCAGCCAATCCTCTTGTAGAGTCCATCGCCGACAACATTTCACCTGACCAGGAGATCACATTTTGGTCTGAGATCTGGAGCTCTTTGTCTTCAGTGTTACGAACTGAACAACGTAGTAGCCGAAAAAGTGCATCCGCAGCCCATCTACTTCGAGAAATTCCACGAGAACTCGAAGGTGTTGCAAGAGCGAGATAGAGTCACCGAGGACTCTATCATTGAGCGCATCATTGTCGTGACTGCTGTCTGTATTCAAGATCAACGGACTCAAAAGGGAAGTGAGCTTGGCCACTTGACTGTACTGGTGATTGAATGACTGTTCGTTGGCTTGTGATGAGTCCACCCGTTCTCCAATGCGAGACCTTAGTCGGTCTATACTTTCGTCTCGCAGATCATTGGCAAGAGTATACAGCTCGCTGGGTGCCTTCATTGATTTGATAACGGCACTGAATTTCGCGTCAGGATGGCCGACCGAGCAGCGAGAAGTGTCAATCATCCTTGGCTACGATAATAGCATCGAGATTTCCCTAGCGAGTTAGTAAGTACGGAAGATGAAAGATAGGGCTTCGTAGACTAACAAGTACCACGTAGTTAAATGATACCATATTCTTCTTTTGATCTGTCCCTCTAGGCTGGCAGGCTGATTCCTCAATTCTTGACAAATGCCTATTCACAATCAGTGAGTCTTTGGACCAAAAGAGATGCGAATAAAACATACCCATTCGCAAAGCTTGCTGATATGCTAGAACTATGGCTTCTCTGCATTCTTTCAGCTCGCCTTCGCATTTAAACCAGAAGCAAGCGTATATTCGTCTCTGCAACATGGTGAGCGAGGGTGGCTGAGGAAACTCGCTGCTAAGACGCTCAGCAATTTCATGATATGTGATGCGAGGCGCCTGAATTGCCATATCATGAGGAGCTTGTTGTAGAGTGCAGGCAAACAGCTGCAACAGAAGGCAGGTTGAGGCTGTATCAAAAGGGGTCTGGTTCTTGCAGGTGCAGGCAACTGCCCATTTCTCGTACTCATTCTCAACAAAAGATTCCGAGACAACATCGCAAAACCTTTGAACGCGGCTGAAGAAAAAATAGAGAAAATCAGCTAGTCAACTTGTCAGAGTCTGTTCCGTTGTAATGGTTATGCTCACCAGTTGGTGCTTCCATAATCGTCTCTGGCGGTTGAAGGGTAGGCGATTGGAGGATCATTGGATTTCTGTCACCAATAGTTTCCAGATAGCAAGGCCCAAAGCCAAAGTCCAATAGCTTCTTGTCTAGATTCATCGGCGATTGTTCTGCTTTCCTCCGTGACATTTCAGTCTCTGGAAACTCGTATTCAACGCGCCGCTTCCTGCAATTTGTGCAAGGCCATGTCTTGGTACACTTAAAAAAGTCAGCGAGGACTAGATACCGAAAGAATCGACACTCACCTTTTGCTTCCTTTGAAGGCATTGTAAGCATGCTGGAGACATCATTAGCAGCTACAGGGCAATAGCTAGACATGTGTAGGGACGTAATTTATTGAAAGAACTCTTGAATGATGGAAAAAATCAGTGCAGCCGAGGGTCTGAACAGGCACCTAACTATCAAAGTGAATCAAAAGGGCGATGTCAGCAAAAGATATAGAAAATCACCATATTTACGCCAGTAGACTCCAAATAGCCACCATATGCGAATGTCACCTACCGGAACAGTGTGGTACCACTCGCAGAAGGCTTGCCCCTGTGGCTGGCTATCAAAGAAAGTGGCAGTAATGTTTTCAGCTGGGAAGGGATAACAAGGAGGGGACAATGTTATGGAGGTGGTGTGTGAGGAGTGAGTACATCAACAAGCTGTCCAACACCTACAATGCAGCACTTACAAGGATGATCCGTATGTATGTATGCCCCTCTGTCATCTTGCATGGTAGCCGAGTCCCTTGAAATTCGACTTGTCTGTTATATCTCAAGCGGTATCGTTCCTCCGTGAGCTGACTCATGAGCAAATGCAGGTCTTGGCTCAGGGCGGCAGCCCACATTGCATCCAACGAGACAACGCAGGGCTACAGTGAGGTCACTTTCGGGGCAGTTCTTCACGCTCCGGAACAGGATCTACAGTCTACGGGCACATCAAACATAGATAACTACTAGTTATCGAGCTTCTCTATGTCCTCCACAGGTGCCAGGGTGCACAAAGCTTCTCGATCCTTGAAGACGCAGTTGGAACAAGCCGCCACCGCGAAATTTCGTCCATCTTCTACATTCGCCAAGAGAACTACCCTCCTGAGAGCATGGTCCACAAACGTCCTCTAACGTTCCGTGACAATTGATAGTCATTGCATTAAAGGCAGGCTTATCGCCCCTGCGCAGAAGTTGGTAGACTGCCCAGATGAAGCAGGGCAGATCCTGTAAGACAGCTTGCCAATCATACTTGTGCTGCATCTAGATCTTCATCATGTCAAAAGTTCTCCCATGTACCACACGGAACCCAGGTATCTCGACCACGTCATTTTTCTGGACGTCAAATTAGCGATTTGGTTCATTCATCTTGATCAAAAACGTATACTGATCTTATGGATTACGTCTAGAGGTGGGAGATGTCTTTGGTGAGTCCAGATCAACTGCGAAAGACGGCGAAGTTGTCGTTGCGGCGTGTCGTACTCAAATAGGGGACATTATAAAAGCCGCAAATGAGACCGTATATGATCTTGACACGTCTCTGTGACAGAGGTGTCGAGGTGTTAGTTTGAATATTCAGCCAGGGCTCGAAATATCAGATGGCGTCTTCCTCTGTCAGTTCTCGGCTCTCTCTGCTATAATCGACGGCCGCCCAGTCTCTGGACATAGGAACCGGAGCAAGCATGGCTTGATAATAGACGCAAACCCGCAAGAGTCCAAGACGTTCAATCTGTCCGCCAAGCATATCGATAATATCTTTCGGACATTCACCCGGAAGCAGTTTGGCTCCCATAAGAAATGGGATGCTAGTTGCAAGAGCCAGTAGAGCATCTTCGTGCTCGTAAGTTGTCACAAGAGCACCTATGGGGGGTGACTGCGTCGTGTGAATGATAACGATACTGGATGACTGGCTCATGTTCGAGATTGAGTTGGAAAACGTCACACCATGTAACTATTTGGAAGTCTAAGAACATGGCAGAGAATGATCAATGTATAGAGCAAAGACAGTATAAAGGGTGGGAGTCGAATCATTTCTGAGCGTGATCAGCCCAAAAAGGGGGTGTCAACCCGCCTGCTGGAATATGAAAACGGAGATGAGACCTGCAGAGGTTTCTTGGCCGGTAGTCAAATTGAGGACTTGAAGCTGCGGCTGCTGTCTTATCGGGGCCGCGGTCAACCACGACTCTGGGCCTACTTATCTTGGGCAGATCTGGTTTGTGTTTTGAAGTGGAATTGGCAACTGTGAAGACAAAGCTCTGCCATGCGGACTAACTTTTAAGCTTTTAGGATATCATCAGTATTACCTGACCTTCTTAGAGCTCTAAGCCGGCCGTTTGACTTTTTAAGAAACAGCTAGTAAAATTAGGCATAGAGGTAGAGCTTTTTACTATACTTAGTAGTACTAATCCTAGGAGGAGAAATATATATATTAAAAAGGGCGTTATATATTATAGGCTTGGAATATAGAGTTTAAAGCTTTAAAAAAAATAAGCTAATTAAAAAAAGCTTTAAAAAAAGCTTTAAATAAATAAAAACCCTTAATAAAAGTAAATTAAATATAAAAGTAATAATATATATTTATTAGTATTTAAACTTTTTTTAATAATATATATTAAGC
>JABCKB010000505.1:0-74034 GCA_013184455.1 Fusarium continuum
ATCCTTCTAATAAGGCAGCATGGCAGGTGTAACCGTATAAAAAAAAGTCACGTTGTGAATTTTGGGACAGTGAGCCCTCTGGACTGCCGTACCTGTAGGTAGTATAGTGGTGAGGGGCAGTCAGTCAGTCCATGGAAAACCTCCAATTTATATCCCACAACTTGAGAAACCGAGACCCGACCACGACGACATGGCCCTACCACTACCGTCGGGGCTGACCCCCTCCGAAGTTGCATTTCTATGCGAAATGGAACTTGTTACTGTCGTCCCTCGCCAACGTCTCGAAAGCATTGATCTCCTAACGGTGAGCGCGTCCTTGCCTTGTCCTCGTCGCGTCCACAAGCCTGACGCTCGCTGACCTGCTACACAGGGCTTAACACCGACCCTACGACCGCCACACCGAAATAACTTACCTCTATGGCTCGCAATTCTTTTGAAAAAGCAACGGCGTGCGAATATCGTTCCTCCTCCTTGGCTCCATCCCGACTCGTTACGCGACATTGTCTTTCACGAAACAAAGGTCGATCCTAAAGGCTGGGCACCACCACCCCCACCCCCGGCACGAGGCGACAGTCAAGGAAATGCGCGAAGATATAATCCATTTATAGAGGATGAGACTGTCCTTTCGCCGCCATTTCTTCCCTCTTGTACATCAGATGCCCCTGCAGGCGCTTTGCCGTATCACTGGTTCGAAGTCGCCGAGATGCTTCTTGCGCATGCCTCAGACGACATCACGTCCTCGTCAGAAGTGCGTTCTCTTCTCCGAGATCTACAAGAAGTCAGAGCTGCAAAGATGCGATCCAGTACTGCCCAGCTCGAGGGCGGCGTCGACGGTGTCATGAGCTTGCGGGGAGTAGGAGCTATGGAGCTTGCAGAGAGTAGAGGATTCGTCATTGGCGTTGTCGAAGGTGTGAGGAAACTTGGTGCCAGCACAGAAACGTCAAGAAGAGAAGAGGAGGAAGAAGGCGGTGGTCAAGAGTCTGATGAAGCGAGCGACGAGGATATGGGGCTATGAGCCTCTGCCTGATTCAGAAGCGAAAAATCGCGAACTCACGAAGTGAACTGAAGCATATATGGCGCAAATTTGAAGAGACGACGTGTAAGTCGAATGTTATTCTATACCATTTTCATGAACTCCCTGTCTAACTATCATACCACAGTGCAAACCATTACTTAACTATATGAATTGCCAAAAACCACAATCAACTCATTCTGGCGATCCAGCCAATTGGGCAAGGGCCAGCCTATGTTTAGCGATGCGTGTAGGATGGATTCGAAGCTTCCCGCCAGCAGGAGGCTGGAGTTCAGGTGCCAGCACCTCCCAGCCCGAGCCCTGCATCAGCGTTCCCATGAAGTCCTGGCGCATATCTAGACCCGTGTCTCTCAGATACCTCCCAGGGTTTGCGGCTGCTTCGCAAAGAAGCTCTTCTGCCTTGAAGTATCGAGACCAGGCCTTGTGCCAGTCTGCATGGCATCCGTGGCAGTGCCTCCCAGGATTGTGATGGCAGCCATGGACTTTGGCGCAATCAAGTCCAACCGCATGATACTGCTCGTACCAGTCGTAATGGGGACGAATCCTCAGACCGGAGCCATAGAGATCGGGAATCTCACTAAAAAATGTCAGTTAAGGTCGTAGGGTAGAACTGAGGCCTTGAACTTACTGATCGAAAGATGGTAAAATCAAGGGGCTAGCACCGTCAGAGCTTGTGCAGTCAAGTATGGACGTGGCCATTTTCGCGGTTCCCGCTGCCATGTCACTGATAGGACCGGCGCCACCCGGAACATGAGCTTTTGAAGTTGAAGCAAGAGAATCTTGGGGCCTAGGAGCCTGGGTCTCATCCGTAGATTTGTGTGCGATTGTCGAAAATGCGCCAACAGTCACGCTCGATGTCGACAGACGACGCTTCTTGTTCCCGACCTCAGGGGCGTCATCATCATCGTCATCGTGGGACCGCCGGCGTTTCTGGAGAGAGCTTCCTTTGCAGTTGGGAGAAGTGTCTATCGAACGGCTGGGAAGTTGGGCTTCTGGAGCTGAGTTGACTTTGTCCACTCCAGTTTGGCTTGGCACGGAGTTGGCGGGAAAACGGCCAATTACATCGATTATGTCCTTGGCTGGGCTCTCATCTGCTACATCGATACTTTGGACGTCTATCACGGTAGTATCAAGAGTCGGAATAGTTATATCTGCAGGACGAGATCGCCTTCTGCCCAAGCCTTGAGGCCTGGTTGAGAACCCAGGCACAGATGAAGAGTGATCGCCGGTTACTGGCGGGGCAACACGATCAGTTGTTGAACCAGCGTTATGTCCACTCCGTTGGTTACCAACAACGGATGCAGTCGCCGAAGCACCAGGGCCATCTAGAACGAACAGAGTGCCGTTGAGAGGTGCGGTCCCTTCTGAAGAATCAGGAAATGCATCCCTGACAGCATGAGGGTTGCCATTTCCATCAGCTTGAGGACTGCCCTTCCCAGGGGCTTGTGGACTACCGTCAGCTGAAGATTCAGGAGGATTGTTGTTACTTTCAAAGTGTAGGTTGCCATTGAGAGGTGCACTTCCTCCAGAAGAACCAGAGCTGCTGGAGGGACCTGACGAGCTAGGGGGCTTGGACGAACCAGAACTGTGTCCGCCGGATCCATCATAACCGCTGCTGCCTCCATCATCGCGAGAAGGGCCGGAATCAAAAGAACCAGGTGAATCAGACGAACTCGAGTTGTGTTCACCCGAGTTATCATGGTCGTTGTTATCCTGAGGGCTTCTGGAAGCATTTGATGAACTGGAGGAGCTCGGATCAGCAGGGTTAGCGGTGTCTGACGCATCAGAGGTTTCTTCACTGGAAGCATCATAACCACTGCTACCTTCAGAAATACTCTTGTCACTGGACCGACCCAGTGGTGTGTTGCCTGAGCCGCTGTTATCATCGTCGGGGCCACTGCTAGTCGATGAATCTTGAGCCACGGCGGCCCCTGGGCTAGATTGAGAGGTTATGGAACTAGAGTGTTGCTGAGACGCAGAAGGGGATGAAGATGAACTGGCTGCTGGTTGTCCTACGATTGAGTTGTTTGCGGGTTGTTGATTCGGGTTGTTGGAGGGACTGGCTGATGAAGAGGCTTGACGTCGTCGTAAGATGATCTTTCTCTTCCTTCTTGTATTGCTTCCGACATTCTTTGCATTGCCGCCGAGCTTGTTGACGACATCGTCGTAAGCCAAGGCTTCAGGATCTGCACTCAGGGGATCGATGGGATATCCTCGGCGGTCAAGACCTTGCATTAGCGGAGGAGCGTCGTTGAGCTTGGAACGGGCACGAGTCTGTCGCATAGGCCTGCCAGACTTAGGCCTAGGCTTGGGGTTTGGCTTGGGTTGGCGAGCCGGCATCGTGATCGGAAAGGGATATATGATTGCAGCTATGAATGGTTTCGAGAATGGATGCAAGTCGTTACAAATGGAACTTTGCTATGGTTCTGAGTTGTGATGAATGATGAGATGAGCGATTGGGTATGTCTAGAGTCTGAGAGAACATGTCCTTCATTATATCGTTTTCTCATAGCGTAGTTCTCTACTTGAATCGTGAGTCTGCCAATGAACAATGGAGGGACGCTGTGCGGAGGTCTTGTTCACTAGACAAAGATCATTTGTTATACTGAAGCTAAGCATACAAGGAACAATGCACCATCTGGCTGTCAAAACATGCGGGCTAATTGAAGACATTATATGTTCGTTGAAGAACTACTCTTGTATAACAAAGGCGATTGGATCTTGCACGAACAGAGTCTTGTTCTCACCACTAGAAGCAACAAAGACGATTGAAATCTCAAAGAAGCTACCCAAATGAGCATACAGAGTTATGTATGTGAAGAGGGTTTCGAAGGAATTACTAGCAGTCTATTCAATATGAAAAATGTAGATCGTGCTGAAGATATTGAAGAGCCTGGTTTCATTCAACTTTCCGGCTTTCTTTTAGTCTAAGGACATGTTTTCGTATTCATTTTGCCGTTTTGAGTATGCATCATTGGAGTAAATCGGATCGATCATGAGAGTAAGTTCATTATCCATGTTTGGAATTTTGTTACACCATTGTAGATCGATTGAGGTGCCTGCTGCTGGGACTAGCGTTAGCCGCGAACTGCCTGGGCAACGGAGGATCACTACAAGGACGAATTTGCCGATGTAAGACGACGAAGCCTCAAGAGAGACTATTAGGAGTAATGTGAGGCAAAGCCTCTCAAATGGTTGATAAAAGTCCTCAATAAAGGATATGGATTTGGATATATGATTGCATGTTTTGGCATGTTACCAAGGTACCTAAGGTATGCACCTTCCACCTCAGGTTGGTTGACAAGAAGCAGGTACAATGATAGGACCCCCCCCTCATGGCAACCGGGTCTCCACATCATAGCTTCCGGGCGCGATCACACGACCAACCCATGACCGCTTTGAACCTAAAACGGCAAGCACTTAACCTTACGTGATCGTCATGGTACCTGCCTCGGATCTTATCTCTCCAGGCAGCTCCGCGCGTCATCTGCACAACCTTTGCCAAACATCATTTCCTTTCCATTCATCATCTCATTCCTATCTTTTCTACAGTCACAATGAAGTTCTCACAAGCTTCTCTTCTGGCAGCTTGTCTGCCTGCCGTCTCTGCTCGATTCATCGAGACTGCCGAGGCCGACAACGTCATTCTCCAACCTGACGAGCTCTTCCTGATTGAGACCGCTCCTGGCAAGACACAATGGGTGACCGAGGAGGAGAAGTGGGAGATGCGCCGCGTAAGTTCCTTCATCATAGCCACTACACCGCATAGATCGGCTTGCTGACCAGTCCATAGAATGGCCAGAACTTCATGGACATCACCGAGACGCCCTCGCTCGGCTCCAAGCGCATCAACACCGAGAGCACCGTGACATTCCCCAAGAAGTGCATCAAGCAAGACGAAGTCGCCAAACTTTCAAAGAATCTCGAGAAGAAGAACATGAAGGCCAACCTCGAGAAGCTGACCAGCTTCCACACCCGATACTTCAAGTCCAACTACGGCCTCCAGTCCTCTGACTGGGTTCTTGAGAAGGTTAACCAGATCATCAAGGATGCCGGTGCGGAGGATACCGTATTTGCTGAGAGCTTCCCCCATACATGGCAGCAACATTCTGTCATTGCGACCATCCCTGGCCAGTCTAACAGCACCGTTGTTATTGGCGCCCATCAAGATTCTATCAACCTCTTCCTCCCTTCTATCCTCGCCGCCCCCGGCGCCGACGACGACGGAAGTGGCACAGTCACTATCATGGAGGTGTTCCGCGCTCTCCTGAACTCCAAGGATGTAGTTGAGGGCAAGGCTCCCAACACTATCGAGTTCCACTGGTACTCTGCAGAGGAGGGTGGTTTGCTCGGAAGCCAGGCCATCTTCAAGTCATATGAAGAGAACGGCCGCGATGTTAAGGCTATGCTTCAGCAAGATATGACTGGCTATGTCCAGAAGACGCTCGACGCTGGCCAGCCCGAGAGCGTCGGTGTCATCACTGATTACGTCGATTCTGGCTTGACCAAGTTTATCAAGACTGTTGTCGAGGAGGTACGTTTCTGTTCATCTCCCGTACAGTGTGCCTATGCTGACTCATTTCCAGTACTGCAACATCCCTTGGGTTGAGACCAAGTGTGGTTATGCCTGCTCCGACCACGCTTCCGCCTCCAAGGCCGGCTATCCCTCGGCTTTCGTCATCGAGTCTGCCTTCGAGTACTCTGACCCTCACATCCATAGCACCGATGACAACATCAAGTACCTGTCATTCGACCACATGCTAGAGCATGCCCGCATGACTCTTGGTCTCGTCTACGAGCTGGGCTTCTATGACTTCTCTGACAAGTCTGAAGAGAAGTGGAGCGATCTGTAGAAGGCTGATGCTGTGGAATTATGTTTTTGAAGGAAACCGTATCCTTTCTGAATTACTTGTCTCAGATCATATACCATAAGCGACGGATTGCATACAAGAATACACGCACATCTTTGTTGAATAAGTCTGATTTGAAACCACTCGAAATATACATAGAAACTTCTCTCGCGTGATACCGGAAAAGGTATCATCTCATAGATTTGATCTTGGATAACTCGTACTTTTGTCTATACCCAGTAAAGAGACCCTCAGCGCCACCAATGCTTTTTGAAACATGATATTTGATTTCTTACATATTTTTCATTACTGACCCTGACCATTTCCGTTGTTAGGAGGCTGCTGTTGCCCCCAAGGGGACTGGCCATTCTGCTGGGCTTGCATAGTGGACATTAACGCAGCGAAGAAAGCAGGGTTGACGAAGGCGCCACCAGTGGCACCCTGCTGTCCCTGGGCATTTGGCCACCCAGGGGGAGGTGGAGGAGCTGCAGTAGCGTTAACAGCACCGGTGGTCTGAGCAGGCGGTTGAGGCCAGCCAGGGAACTGGAAGCCAAAGTTAGGCATTGCTGGTGCTGCGCCTTGAGCAGGAGGTTGAGCGCCGGCCCAGGGGGTGGGAGGAGCGCTTTGTTGGTTGGGTTGAGGAGCTCCTTGGGGAGGTAATGAGTAGCCGTCTCTGGGCTGGTTGATACCCCCTCGTCCGCCACGGCCGGAACCTCGTCCACGGCCTCCGCGACCTCTGGAGTCACCACGGCGTCCTCCTCGCTGGTGAAAATTTCTGCTTGATGGAGGTTCGTATATCTCCGTTGTGGAGGGTCCGCTGCCGTAACCTGGTGGTCGCGCAAGGGGCTTGTAAGGGCCATCTTCATCGTCGTCGTAGTTCAGACCACCGTCCGGTCGCGATTCTTGTCGCAGAGGATGAGGTTCCTTGCCTCCCCTGGCGGGGTCCTTCTTCCACTTGTCCTTCTTCTTCTGTTTGAGCGCTCGTTTGTACTCAGCCTCCTTCTCATCGTCGGAGAACTCCATCTCGTCGTCGCCAACTTCCTCGTCGTGAAGATTACTGGCGTCTGAGCCCTTCAGATTCTTCAATGGCTCGGTGAAGACATATGAGGCGTGGTCGACTGGGTAAAACACCTTTTGGCCAACCTCCAGTCCCAGGTCCTTGATGTCTTGGTCTGACGTGAAGCGAACGGTGTACATGGGTTGCAGAACCTTTCCTATCAGATCCGACACGGCACCGATGACAACTCGCTCGGAAGTGCAGAGCACAGAACCTGAATCAAGAACTTGGTATTCTCCAGGTGTGAAAGCTTTGATCAACATATTATTTTCGACGATGTGTTCGATAGCTCCCAACTCTTCAATCTTCATCTCGGGTGTGATTGTAACGTCGGGTTTAGTGATCACTTCTTCAACGATCTCATTTTTTGTTCGGACTTGGGCAGCGCTGGAACCCTTGGCTCCCCGATCGCCCTCATCGTCGGATCCTCCCTCGGCTTGCATCAGCAGGCGCGCTGTCTCCTCTACACCTAAGAGCTCGTAGCCCTCGTTGTCGGAGTCCTCATCGGAAGAATCCGAGCTGCTTGATTCTGATGATGATTCATATGGAGAAGAGTCGACTTCCCATTCTGGGTTGTCGCCTTGCTCGTTCTGGAGCGGTGCGCTTTCGGCGGTCGCTGTAGGTGCTGGTTGCGCAGCGCGGGTAGGATTTAACCCCCCAAGGGCGGCTTCGAGGGCGCCTGTGAGAGAAGGAGGGCTTTCGGGCTGGTCGACCACCATGGCATCGGAATCCGCAGCTAGTGCTGGTTGAGCCTCAGAGGGCTGTGGCTCTTCGATCGCGGTCGCGGGCGCTGATAACTGGTTGTTGGTATCACGAGAAGCCGAGTCGGCTGTCTCAGAGCCCTGCACGCTGGCAGCCGCGGCGAGAACATCTGCAGGAAGAGGCGGTAGGGTCTCGTTGGGTTTGGCCTGGCCAAGACCTGGGATTTGGAAGCCCGACATATTGTAGTACAGGCGCTGCCTTGAATGTTGATTCCGTTGCTAGTAAGGATCTGATCAAGGTTGAATGGTAGTGTTAAGTAGAGGAACAATGTTATTAGTGAGATGAGAGTATTATAGACCGAAACTTGTGTAAGCGACGTCTGGTGCAAAACTTGAAGTGAAAAGCAAGAACGTTTAGAAGCGGTTCGCCCTCCTCATTGCTAGAAAAGACCCTGACTCGCGCTGGGAAAGAAAAAATCAAGGTGAGAGATCGGTAAGTAAGTGGGTCCAACACCCGGCGCTAGCTTATCACCCCACCATTGCATCCCTCACCTCGGTGAGCCCCTCGGTACTGTACAGTAAAATGTTAGTGTTTAGCAGAGACAAGGATCTGCCCCCAACTGTTGAAAGCTCCAAATCCACAACCATCCACATCCACATCCACATCCACCCACCATGATATGACGACAGCATTCCTCAACTTGCAAACCATCACAACCTCACGTCGACAACGATAATGGACTCAAACACGACGCCGCGGCAGCGGCAGTTTGTGCATCCAGCTGCAAGTCACGCAAAGAAAAAGTAACAATTGTTCTTCTACTTCAACTTCAACTTCAACTTCTACTTTTGCCTACAAATGGAGCTCTGCTAACAACTGTACTCGCTAATTCTAGAGCTCCGAGCGCATATTCTATGCAACCGATTTCTGCCTTCTACTGGTTCTTCGCTGCCGCTCTCGTTTCCGCCTGGTTCGCGCCAATTCAAGATTGCGATGAGACGTTCAATTACTGGGAACCGACGCATTACTTGTCGCACGGCTACGGTCTCCAGACGTGGGAGTATTCGCCTGACTATGCCATCCGCAGCTGGCTCTACATCGCCTTCCACGCCATTGTTGGCAATGTGCGCAGGATATTTCCTCACTCTAACAAGGTGAGTGCAAAACGATAAAAGCACATAAAAGGAAGCCAATTGACGCCTGGTCAATCAGGTTGCCGAATTCTACTTTGTTCGCTTCGGACTAGCCTTTGTCTGCGCTCTTACCCAGACTATTCTGTTCATGGTCACGAGTACCACTCTCAACAGCCGAATCGGCCTCTTTTTCTTGATAGCAACAGTCGCCAGCCCTGGAAACTTCCACGCGAGCACGGCTTTCCTCCCATCGAGCTTCGCCATGTACCTTGTGACGCTGGGGGCTGCAGCCTTCATGAACTGGCGAGGTGGTCTCAAGACTTCCCAAGGCATGTTTTGGTTTGCCGCTGCTGGTATTCTTGGATGGCCCTTTGCTGCCGCGCTTTGTGCGCCTTTCATGCTCGAAGAGCTTATCTTGCTTGTCTTTGGCGATAAGACAGCCTTATGGGAGGCATTTGTTCGAATCGGCCGAGGCGTGGTTTCGGCCATTTTACTTCTTGTAAGTCTGGATTTCGATCTCTTCGAGACTATTGCCTAATCTCATCCAGGCTGGAGATTACTTTGTAAACCTCTTTTTCTACAAGAAACAGGTTTCCGTCACGTGGAACATTGTCAAGTACAACATCTTCTCCTCAAACCACGGTCCAGAGCTATACGGAACCGAGCCCTGGACATTCTACTTCAAGAACCTGACGCTGAACTTCAATCTTTGGTTTACTCTCGCCCTTGCCGCGCTGCCTCTTTTCCTCCTCCAAAAGATTATTTCACCATCTGGTCAAGGATTCCAGACTGGGCTGAGAACAGTCGTCTTTCTCTCTCCTTTTTACATGTGGCTTGCTATCTTCAGTTCGCAACCTCACAAGGAGGAGAGGTTCATGTACCCAGCCTATCCCTTCCTTGCGCTCAACGCAGCCATCTCTCTTCACATGATTTTGACCGCTTTGGGTAACTCTGATCCCAAGACACTGATTGGAAAGGTTCCCGCAAAGCTGAAGCTTCTGCTCGTTACCATTACCATGCTTCTGTCTGTAGACGTAGCTCTTTTCCGAGTGTATGGTATCTGGTCTGCTTATTCTGGGCCTATGAAGATTTACTCCCCCCTATGGGAGGCTTCGGATGGAAAAGCGCCTGTTGGCCGAGAGGAGGACACCGTCTGCTTTGGCAAGGAGTGGTATCGCTTCCCCTCATCCTACTTTCTTCCCCGAGATATCCACGCCAAGTTTGTTCGCTCCGAATTCAGGGGCCTTCTGCCTGGAGAATTTGCCGAAGCTGAGACTGGTTTCGGCTTCTGGAGCGGTACTTGGCTCCCTACGGCTGGCATGAACGACCACAACGAGGAGGATCTGGGCAAGTATACTGAGCTTCCTGCATGCTCATTTCTGGTCGACACTCAGTATCCTCATAGGAACGATCCTCTACCACCAAATGAGCCCGACTACATTGCGGATGAGAAGAACTGGGAAGTCGTCAAGTGTGAGCCTTTCCTCGATGCCGCCAAGACGCATTTACTCGCAAGGATATTATGGGTCCCTGATCTATCCTTCATCCCGGATGAATTCAAGAGGAAATGGGGACGACACTGTCTGTTGCAGCGAAAGAAGGCCACCGAGCCATCGGCGGCTAGTTGAGGGGCGTCCAAGGACGAATGCTAGCGATTGTGCTTCACGCCAAAAAGAATAGAACGTACTTATCTCCCAGATAGATAAATTCCAATAATATTGGATAGTACCAGTGCGCCACTGTTGCTGGAGATGCAGTGTCACCACTTAACTTTATCCCCACCGCCTGCTGTAACACTTGCATTTTTACAAGTAAGGCGATCGAGGACCTCTTAACCCTGTTTCTAACTCAGGACTCATTATAAAGTCTTGTCGAGGTTGCACACAACGGCATGACCTTGCTTTGACTCTGTCCTGGATCATTGTTTTGTGTGACCAGTGGCCTGTACTTCACTAACAGGCATCAATGTTGAGACCAACTCATTTGTTGTAATATCTCTGCATAGGCGCCTCAGACCAGAGCATCACTGATTCAGCGTTTCTCAGTTTTCAAACCGCTTGTAAATTGACTACCTTTAGATGAGAGATTTTGTAGTATGGTATCGGATCTGTAGCATCAACCGCCCACATCTTATACCTTGCCAACGATCTTGGCATCTGTTAAAAGCTTGAAACTCCCGGGTATCGTTAGGGTTGCTCCGACACTTGTCCATACCTCATACACACCGCATATTGATCAATGATGATCATCAAGTCAACATCCTTCATGATTGCGGCTCTACCGGCTACGAAACTTGCGATAAGAAAAAAGCGTGGGCTGTTTTTGCACAGGGTAACAAAACCGCCAGATGCCGTAACTAGAGTAACACAACTGATACGGCATCGAAAGCCTTAGAGCCTACTTTGCAACGTGAGAAGCAAATGAAAGCAGCTGGCACTTGGTGCATGATCTCAGCGGCGCTTATACCAAGGTAGAAGTTCCATCTGGAGGAGAAATTTCACCTCGGTTGTGGTGTGTACATGTCGACCCTAGAATTACTGCCAACATAAGCGCTGTCTTGAATCAAGAGGTGTCTGGATGATACCGGAAGGGAAAAGGATTTGTACCGAAATTCAGGTAGACTGCTTATCGTTAATTCACAAGCATGCAAACGATGTTCCAGTCTCAAGCAAGGACACGTCATATATCCAACAAATAGGAACAAGCTCAACAGAATGAATCATATAAAGGGGTTCACATGTATAAGTTGTTCATTGCTACCGCCGTAAAAGCGCAACGTAAGCAGCCTCGATGTACATGTGTTGCACACACACATGTCCTAAACAAACCCCAACCTGAGATTGTGGGGGAGAGTGAAAATCTGAGACGCAGTCTGAAAACTCCAAAAGCATCAATCCTCGCGGTAGAGTAAGATGAAAACGAGTACGTTTTTATTCTTCCATGTCAAAAACAGGTATATCGGTTCCCGCGGTGAGAAAATCGAATGTAAATAATGCGTCCTCTTCAGTTCGTAAGCCTTGATCAGCATACCCTGCAGGAATATCCAAGAACTCCTCGTGACAGGACAGTCTTGGTCTCTTGATCGTATGTTCCGCCTCCTCGGACTGTCTTTTATGCTGATCTGGCCATGGCACAAAAACTGGAGCGTTGCTCATGCCAATACTCTGACTGACGTTGGCGAACCAAGGAGAGCCGCTGGTCGAGGGTTCCAGTGGCTGAGTGAAAGGTAGCAGTAAAGAAGAATGCGAAACAGCCTCGCTGGTAGAGCTGACTGTTGAATAGTTCTCGGGGCCTGGAGGTGTATCCCTGAAGGAGCTAACAACACTCCCTCGTAAAGAGCTGGAAGACCTTGTTGAATGAAGACTAGACAACTCATTTAAGGCCATAGATGGTGTGCTACTTGCCTCAGGCGACCGCTTTTGGCGCACTATTCGAACTAGCAGATCCAGAATCCGACTGAAGTTCAATGCGAGATTGTCGGTGTGCGCTTGATCAGCGGCCGATGCGAACTGATCACGGAGGGCTTCTAAAAGTGATATTTCCTCTTCCGGCCGACCCGGGGTGTCATCCACTTCTTCCATTGGCTGCAGTAAAACATCTTTGGCCACTATAAAAGCGGCCGCTAGTGGGAAGGTTGCAGCCAACCGAGGAAGCGCTGAAGCTGCGATCTCATCATTTTCAGATGGGATAGCCTGAATCGGGGTGTTTCTGTTTCTCTTTGTCCTAGATTGATCCGACGATTTCTGATGACCCAATATCTCCCTTAAAGCCTCAACGAGACGTGAATCTGGCTTCGCTACCGTCGCTAGTAAAAAGACGAGGCAGCATGCCCTGGCATCCCTGGAAATTTGAGAGGACTTGATATCATTATTGCCTTTGAGGAGACAGAGCCTTGTCGCAAGAAACGATAACATGAGCGAGAATGATCCGGTGGACGTGAATGGCTTTTCTAAGACGCTGTGGTTTGACGCCCACTGTTCTAGTTTTTGTTGTAGCTGCATCAACACTGGATCATGCCTTGAAGGCTGTAAATTGGGAGCCCCAGCAGCATGAAAAGTCTGATAAACTTCATCCTGAAGCCGGGCTAACTCTACACGTGCTGGTAAGTCAGGTACTTCTGTTTCGGTTTCGTCAGACGACGGGTGGATGCCGGAATCGTAGCCTGGTAGCCAAGCAGTGGACCCTCGAAGTATTGCAATATTCTTGTCTCTAATGTAAAGAGAACGAAACACTTTTTGTCTCTCTAATATATCCCCAGGTGGGAGATCATTGAAAGATGCGTGGCTCTGATGAAGACCCATGGTGCGAGCCAATAAGCAGGCTTGGGCGAAGACGAGTTCCGCAAGTGATGTTGTACTGTACTGCTCAGCAACGTAGCTCTGGCTCGGAAGTCAGTATCGGTTCAAAGTAGGTTGTAATATCGTCTTACAAGAAGAGCAAGCGCCTGCACGTTCACAAGCCTCGGAGTCAAGAACACTCGCGGGTTATTGACAGCCATTCTCAGCGTTTGGAGAAGTGATTGGACAAAATGACTGTTGCCTTGAATTGTCGGCTCTTTTCTGATGCCAAGAAGGACAATAACATTGAAGCAGACAGCCCAACCTTCATCAGATGGCCCGATAGGTTGGGAATAAATCCGATCGATGTGAGGCTGGAAATTTGATTGCACAAACACATCCGTTGCGTAATCTGTGTTCTTGAAAAAGGGACCAACGACAAGATTAAGGAACTGTCGGGGCGGAAGGCATATACCGACAGGGTGAGAGGGCATATCTAGGTGGGGTTCGTTGCTTGCTTCATTAAGCATCTCTTGTAGCATGGCATGTTCAGAAACGGAATCTTGGATAGATCTGTCATTCTCGGCGGTCCTAAATATAGGGTCGTCGTGAAACTCCTTGCAGAGGGCATAGAGAGAGCACGGCCCGTGATAACGATCCAGTGATTGTAATGTGTTTCGTACAATATGACGGTTTGTGTGAGAGGCTGTCGCTGAGTCTGCCACGATAAGGTTCTCGGGAACCCAGTCCTCAGCAGGGAGAGATAGAGATCTCACACTGTTCCCGCCTTTGACAAGTGACGTCAAATCCGAGAGGTCATTTTGAATGCTGTTCAGCTGTTCTTCGAGCGTCTCAAAGTTCTGGCATCTGAAACACAAAAGAATTTGTAAGCCTTTGTGCTTCATTCATTCAGAAACAAATGGCGCCGCAGGACTCACAAGAGTTTGACATGGTTGACACGCTTGCCGGGAGACGAATATCGGCACTCGACACCGTCTCGCTTGCAGCTTTCACATTGCGGTCGTTCCCTTCCACAGCGAATTTTTCGTGCCCGACAGTGTGCACAAGCCAGGTCGTGCGTAGACCACATTTGCGACTGTTTCTCCGTGCTAGTTAGTTGATTATTCTTGACTCAACTAGGAGTGTTTCGACAAACCTCTTTTCCCTGGTTATTCCACATTTCGTTGTTGGTTGGGTCAAAAAAAGAACCAAATATTTCAGGGACTCCTGCAGTCTTCAATAAAGGTTCCAAGTGTATTGGAGATGATCAAGCGCCAGGCGTAGCCAGTCATTTGACAAATCTTGAGGGAGGGGAAACCGAGTTCTGAGGAGTACAAAACTTTGCGTGCTACGGCCGACGGTATTACGTGAGAATTTATCTTAGAAACAAGTCAGTGAAAGCATCCGGATCTTCGCTTGTCTTTCAAAAGCTCATGGAGGTATTGTCTCCCCACTGCGGGACAGTGGCTTGTATGGCGGCATAATGATGGCCAAAACCACGATACCGTCAGCTTCCTCGGTACAGGCAGCCAGATCCATGTACACCCATGCCCGTGAGCTTAGTCGATGGGCCCTTGGTCGCACAGCTCGTCATGTAGTAGCCCCCATTTGTCTCTGCCTTGTTATTGGTATCGATACATCTCGAGTGGCCTTCTAGGACTCGGGGACACCGCTCCGCCGGCGGCACGTAGTTGTATCGCGGAAAATTGACGCCAGAGTCTCGGAAAGAGTTACTTTGAGTACCTGATGAATAAAGGCAAGATATGCCAAAGGCAAACGAGAGGAGTTTGTCACCTTGAGATGGTGTCGCAGTCAAAGTTTAGCAGCCAGCTTTGCTTGAAATAAATGGTACTAGAAGTCTTGCCATATGTACCTAAGGTAGGTAGGCAGCTGTTCATTGTCACTCCTTCCAGCCTCAAAAACAGTGCAACAGATGGAAGAGCGGCCCAAGCCTGCTCCTGCTCGAATTGCCCAAGTTACCTGCCTACCTAGGTAGGTAGGCACCTTGCACAGACCCCCAGGATTGATTAGGTAAGCTTTGCGTCACAATAATCCTCTGGTATCGTAGAGCTTGGCACTGTTGTCCTTCTTCAGTCTCTATAGGCAATTCTACTTACTATAGGCAGAGCTCTTAATTGGAGGCGGGCTGCTCATCAACTCGACCACGATGATTTGCTTTGCATACACGAAGCAGATGACGACGTATGTTATTCTGTGATTCATATTAAAACCCCCCACGGCCAAGAGAGTTGAAGAATGCACTGCACTGCGCTGCCGGCAGATGTTTCACACACTTGTTACTGAACCAAGTTTGGCATTATGCATCCGTGGGTTGACGGATTTTGTCCTGTATCTTTCAACGCCTCCTTTACTCGACACACACCCAGAAGAATACTCTGAATCTTCGGGAGAGATTCGCCTTTGGGTCAGGAAATACACCATCAACCACTTATACAACCCACTTAACTCAAAAGATGCCACTTCACTCAACCCTCCAAACCTCTGGGCTCCAATTCTTAAGGGCACGGGTATCGATATTGTTTTAAGTTTCGCACAATCTGTGCTACGTTGCTGAGGGTCTGTCTTGAACCCCCTCAAAACCTTAACCGAATTTCCATGCACGACGTCTACCTCTTGGCTAAACAGAAAGCGAACTTTGCTCAGATCATTGGAGAATTGTTTCCTCAGCATAATAAGGCTGAGTTACTGCCTATCATTCGGAACCATTTTTTGAACCAATCCACTCGGAACTGCAGGCAGCTCGGTATGACAGAGCCGCGCACCGGGGGGTAGGTCGGAATGATGTAACCTTGAACAGGTAATAAGTAACGATAAGCATAAGGGCAAAGATACCAAAGGCTTACTCACCGAAGACTGAAGATGGTGAAACCAGCTGTCCGACATTGCTACGGGTTTCTTTTACAGGCACAACAGGGACTCTTGAGGAGGCATTCCCAAGGCAATGCAGCCAAAGCCAGGATTTTCAGGTGTTACAGCGTACAAAAGACCTGGCCCACGGGCAGTTTCCCTTCGACGTTCCATGTCAGGCATGTCCTAATCTCCAGGAGTACGGTCAGAAGACAGTCGAGTGAGCCTCGTATTGATCGGGCTATTTTTGACTAAGCCCCGAGCACTGAGCTGTTGAAAAGACAGAGAGTTTGTCAGATAACCCGAAAGGCCTCCTCGCTTTCCTCCTCACTCATATGTATGCGTGCCACATGGATCTGCATGCTAATCGGCAGCCATTACAATTCGAGTTACAGCAATGACCATGCGGCTGATTCTGACAATACCTAACAAGCATTAGCTGAACTTCTCGAATCTTCCCCTGAGCAATCAAAGCCTTGTTGACACCTATGGTACCTACTGGTCAAGTTGAGGTGATAATGATTCCCCCCTTACAGGATCCATCCCGACCGTTCAAATAAACGATTTCTAGCATCTGAGCCATTCTTAGGCCCTCGCAACGGAGTTCAATGTCTGATATTGAGGTTTAGTTCAGATTATTAATTTGCATCTACGACACGCGGCTCAAGACGGAACCTGTGTGCTCAAATACCAACATCCCCAAGGCTTCCACTACATGAACGACCGCCATACCGCCCAAATAATGCCGAATTCTATCGAGCCACCCGGGCGAGCATCTAATCCAGGTCCTGAAAACCGCCACTTGAATGTCAAGGCATGATCCTGCGTTAGGCCGATTTGACGAGATGGATGGTGGCTGACAAGACACAACACCACGACGGCGATTGGACGAGTAAAGACGACGTTGAAACAAACATATCAACTAAATCATTTCAAGTGGAGTTTCAATATTACTTCCACAAGTCATAGCCACCCTTTTCAACCAAGAATGAGCATGATAGAGAATCAAACGTTCAGCCATGCCGAAATGGCGGCTTACACGGACTTGGTGCATCGGCATTTCACAGTTACAAAGGAGGGAATACCCTCCGCACTGAACCGATTAAGGCTTACACGGGAGCGGCCCGATCTGACACGAGAATATTTTCTTTGCCGCTCTTGGAACCGCTTCCGAATGGCATGAACATGCTGACAGACTAGCTTAGCATGGGTTTACCTCCGAGCTGAGGATAAGACCTAATCTGACACAGCCTGCAACTTGCAACAAGTCGGAGATATGATGCTCCTACGAAACGTGACAGCCTAGGGAAGCCGCAGGAACAGTATCTAGACCGCGCCGCTAGATCACCGTCCAATGACTCAGCCCTACGATTTCATCAATCAAGAGCGAAGACGCCTACGCCATTGCTGACATGGAGCCCGTTTATCATTCCACAGTTTACTCAACTAGGCAGGTCAGGATCTTAGTATCGATACGAGACACATCAACTTCTAAAAGTAAGCAATTTAGTCAACCCATCGGGATATTTTGCTTTAGCCGTGACTATTCTCGAGACCGACCGGTTTGGTTACCCCACGCGGATATTCTCCGTGAAGATCTTGAGCTAAGTTATCCATATGTTTAACATATTTGTACTGGGCAGGAGCTCACTTACGCTTGGAATTTCGGTATCGCGCTTTCGCGCTTTTGAAATGACCGAGAGTGCCTTCACGACGCATATCAGCTGATGTGGCGTGTCGCCCGATCATGAAGAAACAAATTTCTAAGTGACATCTCAACGGTGATAGGCTCACTGTATGTTGGCTGGTGAGCACTCCGTGTTATCCAGAAGACTGCCTATCTATTTCTCATGTGAGATTACCCGTTATTCCTTAACTTTCCTAAGTAAGAAACAGACACGGAAATCCTTTAAACAATGAAAAGCGTATTGTGTACGTCTCATACATTAGAAAGAATGGAGAAAACAATAGTGCATCAACCCTTGCTGTTGGACCACCTACGATTTGATGCTGAACTAGGAACATATGCTCATTCTGTACTTCGTAAAGGATCATGAAGAGAATTTGGGATGGGCTAGGGATAAACCTCTTGATTAAGATTGGTGTTTAGTCCATATATCATGCAGAGGATCCCTGTGCCCTATCTTTTCGAATATGGTCACACAAGATTGCGCGCGGCGCGGCATAGTCATTCTCGCCGATCCCGACATTTCCGTGCAACTCGAGCAGAGATACGCGGTCTTTTTAAGTGTGTAAGATATCATATCAGCAATCTCATGAAATCACATAGTATAACATCGCGGGTAAGCGGCCTGCCCCCACGAAAGATCTTGCGGGGTTTCATTCGATGGACTGTCGTGCATGTCACTGACGGGAGGCTACATCGAGATGTCATACACAAAGACTTGACGGGGAGGCGCCACAGATGAGTATTCTGTCTTCTTGGCAGCTACTTCTTTAAGCCACTATATGTAGTATCACCAGCTTAATTGCGTTGCCGCGACAATAGATCATATCATACATGGATAATGGGCTCGCTGGGGCATTGGAGGTATTGCTTCTGCTCAAGCTACCTACATATTTGTTGGAATACGCGAGTCAGTCACGGTTTGAGTAATATCGAGTTCAGAAAAGCAGTCAAGAACCAGAAAGAGCCGAAGAGCATGCTGTTTTGACGCCATATCCAGCGGAAGAATATCGACAACGTTGGTGCGGAATCAAGCCCGCAGTTCTGACAGCCTGGGACGTACAGCAGGTTGTGACACGATCATCTTACTCAAAAGTGTTTATCTTCCAAGATATCCGAGGGTAAAGCCTGGAAATTTCCGTGGTATTTGTGTCGGCTTGTCCAAAGCTGTCAAAGCCCCGGCCGCAGAGGTAACATTGAGGCGTCGCTTCAACTTGCCCTGAGACATACATACGGGATTGTTCATCTCCGAAGTGATTTCGGTAGACTAACTTAAAGGAATCATGCCTATGCGCTCAGTAATTCACGGTGTCTCCGCGTCGGAGGCAGTTTCTCTATGCATGTCTTGCTGGTGGTTGCAGTGATAACAGACAAATTGGGAGTTCAGACTTAATAGAGGAACTCAATGATGTAGCTCCTCGCTCGGAGATTATATGACACACCTTACTCTCGTGGCTTTTATTGTCATTCAGGGTCCACCCAGCATGAAGTTGTATAACCAGTCTTGTCTCTGATCTCGTCATCGCTAGCCTTCACATGGATCCCATGAATTCGTGGCGATCTGTAGGAAGTTATTTCAATTTCTGCATCGGAAGATAACGCATCAAATATACTTTTCATCCGTCGAGGATGTTTTATAGCCGGGTTACACGATCTGCTTTGTGAGAGGACAACTCTAATGTTTAAGAAGTATCACAGTGTACAGTAGGATGTAACGGGTGTTCTTTGTCACTGCAGATATTGCAAATGCCAGATCGCCGATCATGAAATTGATCTTTGGCGTTATGGTCCAGTGGATCAGCAGAGTGAGTAGTTGATAGTGTTGGCATACGACGTTGTAGGGACCCAACGCAAAACATACAAAACAATTCTTGTATGACACTTATACTGCATGCGATAGCAACTTTTAGCCCTCTTGTTTGATAGGTAACGTAACCAATAGAAGCATTGATCAGTAAACATTCAGCATCGCAGAGGTCTTTGAGGCATCAAGCCCACACCAGCCACCGCTGAGCATTTGTCAGTAGATTCTCTACCTTTCTATCAGGTACTTCGATGTGCTATCGATGTGCTAGTAGCATGGTCCTCTCTTTCAAAATCTTCGGGCACACTGCCTTATAATTTTGATAAGAATAATTCTAGAGAAAACCGAATCCATCCGCTGAACCATCGCCCGACGATCCAGATTCTCCGTCGTTGTCATCAGTAGAGTCAGACGTGGCCGAAGGGTCAGGTTCTCCCGTAGCAGCAGCCGTCTCAGTGCCAGTTGTCGGTTCGTCAATTACAGGAGCGCCGTCTTCACGAGCGCTAGAGGTGGCTAGAGGGTCAGGTTCTTCAGTGGTAGTTGTTGTATCATCTTCAACAGGGGCGCCATCCTCATTGGCATCAGAGGTAGGTGAAGGTTCAGATCCCACCGAAGCAGTTGTTGTGTCTTCTACTGTGGGCACATCATCCCCAGTGGATGTCGATCCGGTCTCTTGACCAGTCGTATCAGAGTCGTTGACGGAGCCAGTCTCTGTGTTAGAGCCTTCTTCAGATGAGGTTTGCTCCGTATCATCAAGGGGCGACGTCTCTGTAGACGACTCGTTAGTATTCAGTGGAGCCTCGGTGGTAGATACAGTGACAGTGGTGAAAGTCGTATTCGTTTGAACTGCTGTATCGACAATGAACACAGTCCCTGTGGTAGTGGAAGTCTCCAGCTCGGTGGTAGATATTGTATCAATGCGGAATGCAGTACCTGTTGCAACAGTAGTCTCGGTGGTATTGAAGGTTACAGTCTCAGTAGTAGAAACTGAATCCGTGACAAGGACCGTGGTAGTTGAGTTGACGGATGTAGTCTCGGTGATGAATTCGGTCTCCGTGGCTGAGACCAGGGCTGTACTGAACGCAGTCTCAGTATCAGTCACAACTTCAGTCGCTGTGGTGTTTACAGACACCACGGTCGTGGAAGTTGCTAGAGTAGAGGGGGTCTCGTCTCTGTCCTCGGCTCCAGTCTCTTCGGCGTCAGTAGGCTCTGTGACTGTGACCATCTGGGTCGAGCCTAATGAGCCTCCTTTAGTTCCCCATCCTTTAGTTTGACCGTTATGGCATCTTGACTCACATTTTCCTTTGGCCTTGCAGGGAACTGCAAGGGCAGAATCAACTGCAATAAGGCCTAAGCCGAGCAGAACCTTGAAATGCATTGCTTTGGTAGAGCGTTGCTGAATGAATGACATGCAAGAGATTTACGAAAGTGTGAAGAAGAACACGAATGACAGTGCCAGACGGTTTTGAACATTTATACACAGACATGAGAAATTCAATCAGCCATCCCCCCTTGAGACCTAGGGATGTATTCACAGTTGTAAAGTCATGCAATGTCCCCCCCCCAGTAATCGGCTCTTTTAGAAGGAGTTTCGCCACCACTACGGCGTCTAATCTTCCACCCAGCCAATTCCATGTTGGCATTATCTTGTTACTTTGACAACCTAGCTATCCCCATCGCATATTGAGTTGGTTGAGGCATAGCGAAAGGGGAGGGGGGAGACCGCAAGGTTGGTTGAGAGAGTAGATTGCTCTCACTTACTTAGAATGTTCACATTCGGCCTGCAGTCCCCGAATATGCCTAGAGAAACTCAAATCTTGAGCTTTATAAGCAACAGCGGAAGTCTAGGGTCGGAAACTGCAGCATTGCTGTAGTCGTTCTATAGGCCACTGCGTCCCAACACTCTCACCAGCGGAGCAAGAGTTGGTGCCAGATCGTTGATGTTACGTCTTCTCTTCTGTGTGTAAACTTAGAAAATGTCGTTCCAGTTCCTCGCCGAAAGAAAACTTGACGGCCATAGCAACGAACGCTGTTTTCCCTAATCTAGAACTTTAATAAACGCGCGCTTAGCACAATTACGCCGACCAACCTCTCTCTTGTCGAAAGAGGGACGACGACGAAGATACTCGTTTCAACTTTATCGGACAGCTAATCACGAGAGCTGATGGATCTCTAGAGTTGATATGTATACAATATGTGCCGCCAGCGACCTCTTGGCTATCCATCCACCCACCATATCATGACAAGGACGAGGATCCCACTATACCCACTAACAGGTCGTGACATATTCCAACAGAGGAGTTCAGACCGGAGAATCGAAATCTCTCTGGTTTAAACGCACGATTTACTCATAGGGGCTTGGTTGATGTGGCGCACTGTCGTTTGAACCTCTTGGAGAATGTGTGTCACTGCTCTGAGATCTACGCCATGAGAGCCGAAAATTGAGATTCTTCTCATATCAGTTAAAATTGAATGCGAAGAATACTGTACCAACCAGACTGAGATGAGAATAGTGTCATGTATCAACATACAGTACCCAGGGGATTTCGTCATTCGGATTTGCGGATGCTGACTAAATCAATTGCCCCTCCCCCACGTTCGAGTTGAAGCTGTCAACTTGAAGCTTCAGAGTTACAACCAACATAACCACGCCAAGAAATCATCTCTTCACCATGTCAACTCTATCTACAGTATCAAACATCATCTGAAAACACATACTCGTCGTTACTCGCCTTGTCAATTTCATGACTCTTGTGCCCTTGCTGTTCACTCTTTCTCGGTCCTATCTATCGCCACCCAGGTCTTATCGCCAACTGGAGCTAAGAGCTGTCGATGATAATGACGTCTCACGATAATAATTTCATTGAAGGTCTACCAAATGAAGTGAGTCTCAGGTATAGTTTCAGGTCTCAGAAATTGACGCGGTTCAGATCCTCACCTCTATTTTATCTCTTTTCTCAATCAACGAACTATTATCTCTTGCTACTCTCAACCGTCGCATCCATTCCCTAGTCACACGCCTCTTCTATCAACGCCTCATCCAGACAGCTCCCCTTCCCGATAACAAACTCATCCTGGAGTGCTATCACCCCAGTGACCAGCTATACACTCCTTACTTGGCCTGCCGTTACCAGGAAGTCGTGGCACGAGACGGCCCTCCCGTCAGTGAAGACACCCCTAAGCTTTCTGATCTGCGCCGTCTGTATGCTTCTTTCAAGCCTGTCTTTGCACAAGAGAACCGAGGAGTCAAACGGAGTCGAAGGCGTCCTACGGAGGCACAACCTTCTGATGATGTAGATGATGACACTGCTACACAGGACATAAACCTTGATGAAGGGGAGCTATTCTCTCAGCTATGCGCTGTGACGAACCTCGTCAAAGAGGGGCCGAGGAGCGGATTGTTCATAAGCCATGTTAACATCGTCGATGGAGTTATACGTGTCTTTCGTAACTGGCTTGCTGACATGGCTAGCAAACAGAGCCTGTCTCAGCCCAGTTCAGAGAATATCATCTGGGTTGACAGACACGATAACGTCGGGATCCGCTTCAGCGTTGCCCCTGCGCCGTCGGAGACGATGCCTCTGATTTCAGGACCTGACGATGACCCGCCGGTTCACTACAAGCTGGTTTACGAAGGCATGATGCTTAACACATACAACACTCCTAGTTTGATCTGTGCTAACTATTCACAGAATTGCTTGTCAGGGCGAGCAGTCTTCTCCAAGCCGTGGATCAGTCCGCAGTACAAGAGGTTGGGAACTCGGGCAAGACCCTTGTGATTCATGGAGCTGCTATGTGATATAATCGCGATTAATGTTTCAATCTCTCATCCAGCATTATGGCACACAGGTTGCTGAAGCAGAACCTGAGTTTATTCATCATGCAACTATGAGACCACATTTTAGCAACTGACTTGCATCTCAGATCACCGCGATATCGTCTAGAGTTTAGCATCTAATCTAGATTGCGATAAACACCGTTGCTCGTCGCAGACAATGAATAAATCCCATCAGCTTTCATATAAGAACGTACATAACAAATCCTCTCTAACATTGCAATTCTCAGAGACTTGCAGATCTCTTCCCCGGCGCTTCTCCCATCCTTCGCAGCTCAACGTCACTACCGGAGTCTGTGTCGTCCAGGAAGCTCTCGCCGCTCCTCCCAACCTGCTCATCAAACTCTCCCCTAGTCTCCAACATCTCCCTTCCTTGCCCCGTAGGTTGTCGTCCAATGTTGTTTCTGACCCACTCTCTAAGTGGCTTTCCACTCGTCACAAAGAAGATAACTGCGTTCCAAAGTCCCTGGAGGGGGAGAACAGCGGCTGTGGCGACGTGATACTCGAATGGCGATGTGCCTACGAGCCAGCTGTGGATGCGGTTCAAACTGCTCGGAATCCAAGTCACTAACACACTAAGGGCGAAGAGGAAGCTCGTGCGCAGGTAAGCCCGCTTGATAGGGTCGTCGATGACGAATTTGTTGACGGTCCGGTTGGTCGCTGATGTTATGCGACGGAGAGGCGAGCCGTTGCCCCGGTCTGGGCGGATCACACCGGGAGATATAGAGGTTGAGAAGTAATGGCTGTTGGATGCTTGCATTGCTGAAGGGGCTTCGTCAAATGATGCTTGAGGTGATGATGAGCGGGCTGTGTACGCGGGCTTGGGTTCGGTGGGAAGATGGTTCGTTGAAGCGGTTGAGTGAACGACTTGGACTTCAGTGACGATGGTTCCGTAGAAGCAGTCTTGCGGGACTGAGAGGAAATCAACTTGTCTCTGTTATAGTCAGCATTTGAGTTCAAGCTATTTCATGTTAGTTTGGCTGCCACTTACACCCTGAGATTGTGGTGGTTCGATGGGTGCTGGTTCTCTGCTCTTGGATGCAGACAAACTCTTGAGTTGGTTCCGAGTACGGAAAACATGATAGCCAACCATGAAGTAGAAGAGAATAGATCCAGCAATACAGACCCAGATGAGCATATAGTAGGTGTAGATGCGAATGTTTTCCCAGTCCCGGTTAACCCAGCACCAGATCTATGAACCGAGTCAGCCAACAATGCCTCTCTGTTTGCAAGTGGTATCAGTATGGGCATGCTTACAGTGGCTTGACCAAATACAAGCCCGCGGTTCGGGTTTCTAACCAGAAGCAACGCAATGGCAATAGCAAAAGGGCCACCGTAGCAGATGAGGCAGTACACCCACCACCATCTGCGGAACGAGTCTGGGCTGGCGCGGAAGAAGAAGACAAGGAAGACGTTGAAGGCCATCGCTAGCGACCACCATGGATCAGATTGCATGAACCTACACATGTCAGTGATGAATTGCTCAGAGCGATGTATGAACTCACATATGGAACATGAAGCTCTGCGCCTGGCAAAGGGGTGAAGCAACACCCAGCTCCAGACCATCCATGGCGATGATGCTCGCAGAGCTGGCACCAATATTTGCAACACTGGCAAACACAATAAACGTGTTTTGAACATTTCGCACCCTCGGGACGAGCGCGTAGGCGACAAAGATCAAGATGACAGCGACCAAGCTGATAGAGCCTCCTATGCGCTCAAACAGCACCAGCGTATGCCTCTGACCCTCAGTCAGCAGATCAGAGCCTCGGCCGGAGATGAACTTGTGCGTCATCGTCTCCGGCTGCAGCTCAAGTCTTGTTGCTGTTGCTGTTGTTGTTGTTGTTGTTGTTGTTGTTGTTATCTCTTTGTCTCTCGTTTCCCGAGTCCCAGACTAGGGAGAGGGGGAGCGAGTGCAAGAATCAAAAAGAGGTGAATGTTTCTATCGTCACAAAGCAAATAAATATGAAGAGAGAGAAGAAAAAAGATAATAACAAAGCGAATGAGCAAGTCTTGGAGAGCCAAGCAGACGAAGTACGGGGAGAACCAAGCGAGTGAGATGAAACAGCGATGCTTCCTCTGCGTAACTCGTTGCAAAGAGGGGGGAGACAAGAAAATGAGAGGCTGTAGAAGTTGGACGACGGCGATGGATGACACAAGACCGGTTTCTGTGTTGCCTCATAAGAGAGAAAAGGGAAGATGGTGAAGAATGAGTCGTCCAAAGACGTCAAGGTCGAAGCGTCGTGTCACGTCGACGAGATGCACGCACCCGTAGACGAGGGATCTTCTGGTCCTTTGTTCGCTGTGTGATGTGCTTTTCCGAGTCGAGAGAAGCGAGGAGCATGTCTGCTATCTTTATCTGTGCCTCTTTAACTCTGTGAGCAGGTATGGTAGGAATATAGTATAGTATTGGTACCAAGGCAGCCTGCTTCAAAAGGGTGTCAGCCCAGTCAGCCATCAAACAAACCTCTTGGCTCATGCAACTTGCCTTTACTATTCCGCCAATCCGGTCTACTTCTCGCCCTCCTCGTCCAAGTGTAGCTACAGGCGATTCAGTGCTTCTCTTGAGCTTCCACCAACGATCAACTGCTGGCTTGACTGGCATGGTTGGTATCTGCCAGTTGGAGTTGCAGTTGTGGTGCAGTGGAGTGCAGTGCCAATGATGGCCATAGCACCCGGCCAGATATCCTATCTTTCAGTGCGAGAACTTCAAATTAATGTCTGTGGCTGTCACTATCCCGTTTATGGTGGTCAAGGTGGCCTTGATATTGCCCTCCTCCTCCAAGCACCGGCAACTACTATATCTTGACAGACGCCATTCCCCCCAGACTCAGCTCCAGGCTTGTCCATCTGCCGCCGAACTAACACGGGAACCAAAATAAAGCAAAAAACGGTCAGCCTAACTATTCCAGAAGCGGTCAGACGATAGGCTAATGAAATGCCCTGCCCGCATGCATTCTACCTGTTGGCTCAGGTAGATCGATGAACTGCACAGTATCTGAGCTAGACGCACGCAAACAAACGCCCCTCGCCGAGTCTCGACGTTGCGTTATGACCCCACAATCTTTCCGAGAGGGTTTGGCATTGCAAATTGCGTGAATAGGCTATCTTAATACTATCAACGTCTTTCCGTGCCGCCATACATGGTCCTGTTCAAATAGGCCAAACTCAAGCCATACCGCAACGCCTCTCCGGAGAAACAAAAAAAGAAAAAGAAAAAATATTCACAAATCAGGCAATGCCTCGTCTACAATTACGGTGAAGATAAACATAAATAAATAAAAACGAGGCTTGGCTAAAGCTGTGGGCTCCCGTGGGCTGAATCAGAGTGTGACATCAACACCAAGGGACCTGGGCGCAGACTCGAGCTTGATTGCCCTGAGACTTGACCTCTTCAAGCCTCGAGCTCTGGAAAATATGAAACGTGGCGGGTGGCTGCTCCAACAAACAATGGTCTTATCCAATTGCAGTACTTGGCTGGCCTATCCTGTACAGTAAGTCCATTGGGTGTTGGTTGATTCACTGCTGCAAAGTACCTTACGGTGTGTGTTGATGTATGCATGAGTTGTTTCTATTTCAAGTTATCATATTGGGAGGGGGGCGTCTGCCAGCAGATCCAAGGTTACATTCTTACTATGCTTTGTTTGTTTGCTCAAGCTGGCTGATTCTCTAATCAGGCTCTGGAATGAGAGGCTCGCATCGCCTTCTAGAACATTGAGAACCATTATTTCTGCTGTCATGCATCACACACCGCACAGTTTACTAAAGGGACCTCTCACATGAGAGAATTATGCACTCAGCCGTCAAATTGAACGTAGAGTATCGAACGAGGCAGAGCAGAGTAGATAGGTATGTAGGTAGGTAGATAGTTGCATGTCATGCATGGATCGATTGAGCTCCCTACGCCACTTCACAGTCTAACTAACGCCTCCAAGTTATCACCCTGTATAATCCCATATGTACCACCGATCATAATTCCTCCTCTTTCTGAAACTCTATAGCAGATCTTACAGTGTGTAAATAAAATCAGGTCGCTTATCACCCATCTCATGAATCTCCTCGGCGGACTTGCCCTCCAACAAGTGATCCCGCTCACCAGCCAACCGCTTCTTGTTCTCCCGTGCAAGCAGCACGTACATGAGAAGACTGCCGCAAAAGATAGCCCCAAACATGTATCCAAGCACCGTGCCGTGACCTTCGTAGAAACGGGGGTTGTTGAAGAAGACGTTGCTGCTCACAACACCGTTGAGGTTGCCCCAGCCAATAACAAAACCAAGAGTGATACCTCGCTTGTACACGCCCTCAACGTTATTGGCAACCCAGCTTATGGTGATGGGGATGACAGGGTAGATGCCCAGGGCACCCAGGAAGCATCCAGTGTACTGGACGGCAGGGTTGGTCGAGGCGATGAGCATAATGAAGCCCGCCATTCCGATAGGCGCAGCGCACAGATTGAAAATGCCTCGCCTATTAATCCTGTCCGAGTACATACCGACACAGATAGTGGCGATGGCAGCCAAGGCGTAGGGTGGTACACTGAGAAGCTGGTTCTTGACAACCGCCTTCTTATCGGTGAAGGCCATGTTTTGGATGATGGTGGGCAAGAAGACGCTAAACGAGTACAGGGGCATCAGAGGACCCATGTAGATGAGCATGCCACAGTACGTCTTCCAGTCGGTGATGGATTGCCAAAAGTACTTGATCTTGAATCTCTCGTCTTGGGCGGATGACTGCTTGTCGGCCGCCAGTCGGTAGATGACACGAGCCCGTTCCTTTTCGTCGAGAAACTTGGCCTGGGTAGGAAAGTCGTGGACCATCCAGAACGAGATAACACCGATGATGATGGTGAGGAGACCTTCGATGATAAAGATCCAGGCCCAGCCAGGGATGCCAGAGACGCCGTCCATCTTCTGGATAGCAGCAGCCAAAAGACCGCCAAAAGAGCCAGCAAGGGCAGCAGCCGAGAAGAACCAGGCAGCACGAGCACCGAACTCGGATCGCTTATACCAGCAGGACAGGTAGTAGTTGATTCCGGGAAAGAGTCCGGCTTCTGTGACACCAAGGAACCATCTCGCAGCCATGAGGCCTTCCCAGTTCTTGACAAAACCCATGCCCAGCATCGAAGCACCCCAGAGGATCCTGGATCAGGAGTCAGTACGATGTGAGAGCGGTGTTGCGTCAGGATAGAGGCTTACATGATGGCAGGGATGAATATGGATGGCTTAGACCACTTCAGGAGAACGTTGGCGAGAGGCTCAAAGATAGCATACGAGACGTAAAAGATGGTCAGGGTGGCATTGAATTGCGAGGTGCTCATATGCACGTCATCGAGTAGGCCAGCAATTTTGGCATTACCGATGTTGGTTCGATCAAGGAAGCAGATGAGGTAGAGTAGGCAGAGCTAGGTTGTTGTCAGTACAGAGTTCTCGATGCATAGGCAGTGTAGAGTTGTCATACCCAAGGCACGAGTTTCATGTCAATCTTTCGAAGTAGCTTCTTCTCCTGAAACCCTGTCAGTATATTGCCTTCCGTGAGGCATGTCAAATTAGTGCTACTCACAGCTTCCCTTCTCTCAGCCTCACCCAACCCAGCATCAGGGTTGCTAGCAAAGTCAACCTCGGAGGTCGAGGCCTTCTCGTCGAAGGGTTCCTTTCGGTCGTAGTCGCTCATGGTGATATAACCCCTTCGAAATCTTTCAGACAGGGTTTGTAACTCAGAAACACAGTCAAGTATGTAAAGGGTAGAAGTAGGGCCGGTTTCTATTCAGAATAGCGCCAGGACCAGAAACACGTGGTGGGAAGGAATTGATGGAGGACAAGGATGCAGCAACCAGCCGAGACAAAAGAAGAACCTGTGAGAGAGGAAGAGAGAGAGAGAAGGAGAGGCTCAAAGAGGAGAGTGAGGCAAGTGCAAGTGTATCTATCTCGTCAAGATGCGAGACAATAAAGAGAATGAACCCCAGACGCGGGAGTGACGGTGCAACAGGGGAAACCGTCTTTGCGTATCGAATGAGGCGAGAAGACGGGAGATCCGATATATGGATGGGATATAGATTTCGGCAGTAATCAGCAGTAGAAAGAAGCAAGAAAACAAGCTTGTTTCTCTTCTTTTCTTTTTTTCTTTCTTTTTTTCGATGCCTGAGGGCGTATGTCAATCTGTTTGTTTACTGTTGGGGAAGGACACCCTTTATAATAAGATACCTACCTGTCTGGGGAATGAATATCCAGGAAAGCCTCACTTCTCTCCTACACCCCCAACATGTGGAGATGCTTACGCTCATGATTCTCGCCAAGAAAGAAAAGATTCCCTTCAAGGAACCGACGACGATGGTGGAGAGAAAGGAAATTGGGTGCTGTGAGGTTATGCAGCCACAGCACCCTCACCCTCACCCTCACCCTCACCCTCACCCTCGTCTGCACGAGATATCCCATCCGCTTGTCCGTCCGCTCGCTACAGCCGACAGGAGACTCCAGTAACCGACGAAGCACATCTTGGAGTCCTGTTGGGCTTGTAACTGTTCCCTTCCACACTTTTGCCTCTGACCGGGGGATGATGGATCTGTTCTGTCTCAGAGGGGGAGGGGGGTGGGAAAGCAATCCCTGGACATCGATATCCCAGGATCTAACAATCTCACTTATTACATACATACTCTGTACTTTCTTTTTCTTTTTTCTTTTTCTCTGCTGCGGGGTTTGGGGTATGTATGTTACCATTGCAGGGAATACAACCCTTGCATGCATCGACTTTGCTGTAGGTATATCCCTTGTCCTGCTATTCCTCGCAGCTGTGACTTGAGAAAGACAATAGCATCATTATGGAGCCCGGCAGATGGGCCATGTAACGCCAGACATGAATGACATGCTACGGCTTCCTCCTTTGTGCTTCCGAGGGGCGGCCACGCGAGATGGCGCTCTTAGTGTGTTGGGGCATGTTGCTCAAGTGCGAGGTGTGAGCCGTGATAGGGAAGAGAGGTGATTCGGGGAGGAGGGGCGGGAATGGGTTAACGAATGGCCTCCGATTGCTTGCTGTCAGTTGTTTCTTAGGGGTTGTAGTCAATGTTAGAGAGCACGGCCGTATGAGTTATAATCTCCAAGTGTCAATTTGAGGTTTATTCACTCCAAGTTTTACCACGCTTATATCGAGTACTATATCCAACTCCAAGGTGATCGACTGGTGTACCGTGCTTCGTCGAATACCGTTGAGTCGTGCATGGCATTTTATGTCATATTACTGCATCTGTGCCTATGTATCCCCAGATGAAGGCCCTTGTGTTCAGAGACGACGGGTCATGTCATCCCATCTCATCTCTCTCAGGCCACGCTCCGCACTCACACGGACGCAAACATGTCCTCAAAGAGATCTGGGGTCTATCCTCTGCTACTCAACATTACTCTGCTGTAACTGTTTGTCTCTATTTCAAAACCCCGGCGCCGTTAAGCCTCCCCGTCTTTATCTTCCCGACCAACGACGAGCTTTCTCCTCTCCTTTCTTTTCTTTTCTCCCTTATCCGTTCACATCGGATCCGCTGTTGGCCTGTTTGTCATTGCCTTGCATTAGCAGAGGCAGTCTCTTTCAACCAACCTTGTATCCCCTCATCAGTCCCAGTTTTATTCCCTACAACCAAGGGTCAAGTGGTTCTATCATTGCCTTCTCACTCAACCAAGACTTTTCGGATCCTGTACATACCTCGACCCTTGTAACGGCAGTTTACATGCCCCGCCCCTCACTACCAATAGCAGTACCGTAACATGATCGTGTAGGAACAAGTTCCAGCAGAATGAGTCAATGTTTGTTGGAGATGGTGCCAAGATCGCCAACCAGGAACAGGGAACAAGACGTGGATTCTTCTAGACCTGAACGTAATAGCCTTATCCGACACGTTCTATGCTCGACATATCCTATCGTATCCCTATCCACACACCCAACTCACCTGAAAAAAGCACATCCTGCAGCGACAAATCGAACAGTGGAAACAACGCAGCGAATCAAAAAGTCATAATTTGTTTCGTGATACAATCGCATCTTCAAAGAAAGGCTATTCAAAAGACTCCCCCTCCTATTCACCGTGGCTGGCATGGTCTAGTCCCGGCGGGAAGTCCGCCGCATGCGGGAAGGCAAACACCCGTTGCCGGAGGATGATGTCGCCTGGAACCTCAGCCCGCTTAACTTTGGAGACGGTGAGTTAGGTGCATGCAGTAACTAAGCGCAGGGGGGACGCTAGGGAACCTGCATAACTAGGTGAACGCTTCATTTCTGGAACATGGCTTAGAAAAGCCCCCATCCAGTCATATTGCTGCTTGCTTCCTCTGCAGCCACGCCGCCAACGCCGTCATCACAGCATGAATAAGCCACAAGAACGGTCAACCTGAACTGAACTGAAATGCAGTTGAGGTTCTCAGCTCGGGTCGGGTATGCACAGAGTAAAATGAAAGGCTGAAAGTAATGTATTATGCTAGGTTAGTTGACTTGACTGCTGGTGCATCTGGTGGCTTGCTCATCTACGGATAGAGACACTGGATTCCAGTTCCTAACCCTTGCATTTATGCCTAGCCTAGGTAACATGTCCCTGAGGCATTATCGAGCATCAATTGAATGTTCTGTATTTCTACATCATTATAGCATCTCTTCATCTCAAATATTACCCCATCTTTCCCCGCAATCACCAATTTAGACTACCCGTTCCCCCGCGCCAGCCATGGCCCTTCTCCGCAGCCGTACCGTACCGTAGATCCGTCAACTTTTACTAATTATTAACCTCATGCCACTGAATCTCCATCTTATCACATCTGCAGACGGCAACATCGGCGTCATTCTCGTCTGTTCTCCCCCGCCTCTTCCCTGGTTCTCTATTGAGTATTCGACTATAACTGGTCTGCCTGTATTTCCCTCTTCCCCTCAGTGATGCTTGGAGTGGTCCGATGGAGCGGCGTGGAGGCGTGGAGGCGCGGAGGTGTAAGCCCGCTCAGCGGAGTCCCCAACCGGCACATTTCGACGGTAATGTATCCGTAGGGCAACGGCCAAGTTATCTTTTTTTCTCCAAGTATGATCAAGCCATAGACAGGCAGCCGTGGGAGGCAAGCCACACGGAGATCCGACGCCGTTTCTCTTGCTCCGAACGGCTCCGCAACCCCCAGTTATGAGCCGTTGACGATGTTTTCCCCAGCATGGCCTCACTCGCAAGCTCTTCCCAGATCTGAGTATCTCATTATAACCTCGGGGCGGAGATACGGCTCCGCATTTCATTTCGCTTCCCCACGATTCTTGGGCATGCTTTCCCTGCTGTTCGAGATCTTTTGAGATGATACCACTTTTAATTAACCAGGCCATTCACGGCCGTAATTGCTTGAGGCAAGTCTTTATAACTACAACAACCGTGCGCACATGTTCGAGACGCAGAACCAGACCACACCCTCTTGTAACTTCAGTTGAGGCAAGGAAGTTGACCGAGTATACCAGAGAACAGACAATGATCAGAAAAAACTATCAACAGAATGTAACCACAACCATTTCAGGTCAGGTTTGCTTACCGGGTCCTTGGCATTGGTTGTCTATACCATGATCCGACAACAGCCCTCGATCGAAGTTTGTCTTGCTCTCATGCAATCCAAGCTAGAAATCCTTTGCTTGTGCTCCTCCAACATGGACTACAGATCCTTCAGGTTCGCGTGTGCGTTTAACCCAGGTGACTTTTGAAGCTTCCAATCAGCGCCTTGCAAATAAGGCTCATCAGCGACTTAAGCTTAAATGAATGTTCATCACGCAAAATCCTGACCGAATGGAAAGCCGCATTGCTTTTAATCTATTCTAAGAACTATCCAGTAACGGCCGATTGCATTGGATGAACGGATCTAAATCCTGCCTTTCATTATCAACAAGTGCAATTTCCAGAACTACAAATGCCTGTAGCTCTCGACTTGACGATAATACTGCGTCACACGACACTATAACCGTGCAACACCATCATCCATGCAACCAACCTTGCTTCTACAGCCCGCCCATGTCTTCCGGTGACAGCATTGGAGCGTGGTCCTTGCGTGGACAATCTACAGAGATGGGACCAGGGTAACAAGATCTACGGCGCGGGTAGCTGCAAGATACGAGATTCCATTCTCGTATATTACTGCATGCTTTGAGGCTTAGAGTCTATAAACCTTCTTGTACAACCCTTACACGTGGGTCGTAAATAAACATGCAAGTTGCAGGACTTCCACACACTTCTAAAGTCTGCCAATATCTAGAGGTTTTCTCTCTCCTCTTGAGTTGAGTTTGAAAAGATGCTCTTTTCTAAGCAGATGAAGAAAGTCCAAGCTCCTTGTAGAAAGCTTCTGAGCTGGGCTCTCGGCCCAGGAACTCCTTCAAGAACTCCATCTCAGGGATACTTCCGCCTCTCTCCAAAACGGTATGGCGGTACCGTCGACCCTCCTTACCGTCCATCGGGTTCTTGGCGAAGAATGAGTGGAACATGTCGAGCGAGAACACCTCGGAGTACAGGTAGCCGTAGTAACCAGCGTCGTAACCGCCGATGAAGTGACCAATGCCAGCATGTCGGTTTCCCCATTCCCTAATCTCAAGTTAGTTCTAACAATCTCGGTCAAATGTTCTGGTAGACACTTACAATCCCTCTCCGAGATCCTCAGGACCCTTGGTGCCAGAAATATCGTGTCGCAGCTCGTTCCAGAGTCGGCCAGCCTTAAGCTTCTTGACCGCTTCGTGAGACTCGGGTGAGTGTACAGTCATATCGAACAGGCCAATGACAAGCTGTCCAAGTGCACCAATAGCCGAGTTGAGACGTTTGGTGGCAACAAGCTTCTCGATGAGCTCGTCGGGGATCTGCTCCTGTGTCTCCCAATGCTTAGAAAGCGACTTGAGTACGCTGGGAGTCCAGCACCAGTTCTCCAGCATCTGAGACGGAGCCTCAACAAAGTCGAGCACTGTGGAAGTTCCGTGGAAGTAACTATAGCGGGTGCGACCAGCCAAATCGTGAATTCCATGGCCAAGTTCGTGGAACAGAGTCACAACTTCGTGATGCTTGAGCAAAGATGGCTTCTTGGGGGTTGGCTTGCTAAAGTTGCAGACAAGAGCAGTGACAGGGTAGTGTTTCTTGCCATCCTCAGTGACATAACCAGGTTCGAGGTTAAAGTTGGCGTTATGGCCATACTTGTTATCACGGGGATGAAGGTCCAGGTACAGGTAGCCACAGAAGTTGGAGCCCGAGGCTTCATCATCCCAGACGCTGTAGATCAGGACATCCTCGTGCCAGACAATGTCCTCGGCCTTGCCGGTAGGGCTAAGTCTAGCTCGCTCTTCCGGCTTGAGCTCGACAAAAACGAATCCGAAAATCTCCTCGAAAATCTTGAGCATGCCGGCAAAAGTCGACTCAACGGGGAAGTACTGAGAGATCTTGGCCTCATCAACGCTGTACTCCTTCTCCTTTTGGATTCGCGAGTAGAATGATGTGTCCCACATGTAGAAGCTGTCGTCGAAGGAGAGGCCGCGCTCCTCATAATCCTTCTTTTTGTACTCCTTCAGTGCGTTGATCTCCTTTGCACCACCCTCAGCCAGTCGGGTTCGAAGGTCATCTAGGAAACTTCGGACGTTGGCAGGGCTCTTGGCCATCTTTTCCTCAATGCGCAAAGCTGCGTGATTGTCGTAGCCGAGGAGTCGGGCAGCTTCATCTCGGAGGGTGATGATCTCCTCGAAGATAGGAACGTTGACATTGGCCTGCAAGTAGCTCAATTAGTTAATGCGCCTATCACAGGATTTTTTACTTGAATTTTACCTTGTTAGATTCCGCGACGGTGTACTTGCGGCGGGTATCGGCGTTGATTGCATACTTGATGAGTGGGAAGTAATGGTTGTACTTGAAGGAGAGCTTGACCTTGCCCTCGTTCTCGCCAGTACCCTTCTCAAGAGACTCAATATCAATATCGTCAGCAGGAACTCCCTTGAGCTCCTCGGGTGTGAACCAAATAGCGCCCTTCTCTTCGTTGAGGTTCGTCTGTGCCTTGATCTCAAGCTCGCTCAGGCGCTTCTGGATCTCCTTGAATCGGTCTCGCTTAGGGCCCGCAGGCAAGCGAAGGCCGTTTCGAATGTACTTTTGCCGCTCCTTCTCAAGAACATGCGCTTGCTCCTTGGTAAGGTCCTGGGATGCTCGGTTGGCATAAGCAGCGTCCACGGCATTGAAGATATCCTCTCGCATGTTGCACTCGATACCGAAGTCATTGAAGACTCTCTCAGACTCAGTCGAGGCGTCTCGTAGCTCCTTGTTCGTGGAAACATGGTGGTAAAAGGTCAAGATTCGTCGCTGTGAAGCAGCCAGGTTCTCGTCTACGAGGATAGGCTCAAGCACATCGGCGAAAGAAGCCTTGTCTGCAGAAGCATTGGCAGCCACAGAGTCCAGCACGCCTTTGGTAGCATCACAGAGCTTCTTGGTGTCGGCAGCAATCGACTCGGGGGTGGCGGTGAACAGAGGCGGCGCCTGAGGAGGGTTGCGATACTTGTCGGGAGCCATGGTGCTGGTCACAAGCTGTCTTCGGGATAGAATGGCTCGTGGAGCTTGGAACCTGAAGTGATTCACTAAAGAGCCGAGGCGAGAGAAAGCTCGTGAGGAAGCCAGAGTGACGGCGATGAGGAGGAAGAAGAGGGAGAGCAGGAGGAGGAGGAGGGGCTTGCGGGAAGTACGCTTGTCCAGCTTGGATGCGATGACTGAATGTTTCCTGGCAGGTCAGCTGATTGGCTTGAGGAGAGACAAGGAGCAAATTTAAGGCAACCTACAGTCGAAAGAGGGGTCTTTTGTCGTAGACTAATTCGATTGATGCTTGTCTAGGCCACAAAAGGCGTTGAGAAGGCGTTGCTGTAGATGCAGCAAGATGGGGCGTTACTGACGGTACCGGCGGCTGAGGTGCAGCTACTGAAGCTCCCCGCCACTTGGATTCGCTAAACCAGTAGAAAACGCGGGGCAATCGGATGAGATGCGGTCGGGTGTCATGATCAGAACCTGGGCGGCTAATGAGACTCACGCGCCCTAATTATGGCATAAACAAGGCTTGGGGTTAGTTCATTGGCATGACGACTTTGTATGAACAGAAAGCGAGAGGACCATAACATGCCGGTCCATCTACACCAATTGTTGATGCGCCTCAAGTTGCAGGCGTTGATCCCATTCACAATTGCCATGATAGACCTTCACCGCAACCGCCTTGATAAACAACGAACGGTCAAGAGACACATAGAGCTTCATTTCTAAACTCCTGCTCGCCTCACAAGATATCTACCAAGAATTCCATACATGCTATTGTACCGCGCAAGCGCACCAATAATTCGTCATTTCAGCGTATCCCTAGCCGATTCCATCCATATCCATAATCAAACAAGCAAACGCCGGTCCGTCAACGCAGATGCATAACTTAACCCGCCCATATCTTTACTTTGCCTAGTTGGCGAGAATAGTTCGCACGAGATCTGCATTTGTATCTTGTCAGCGACTGATGAATTGTCCATGTTCACGAAGATGTGTGTACCAGTGTAATTGACCTGGCCTGAGCTGGTGTCTACGGCCTTGAGAAGCTCGTCGACCTCCTCATCGGTCATCTTCTCGCCCAGGTTTGTCAGGATGTACTTGAGCTGACCGACGCCGATGAAACCCGTCATATCCTTATCAAACACTTGGAAGCCGCGGCAGTATTCCTCAGGCTCGCCAGGGTCGCGGAAACCGCCGGGGCGGTTCAGAACACGCTGGAATGTCTCAAAGTCGACTGCAGAGCAAAAGTCAGCTGTGGACTCTCAAAAACTATTGTCACTGGTTTACTCACACTCGCCACCAACATTCTTCTCGAGGTCCTGGATCTCAGAGAGGGTAGGGTTCTGACCGCAGGCGCGCAGAAGATCACCGAGGCTGTCAACAGTAACACGGCCGTTTCCGCGCTTGTCGAACAGGGCAAAAGCCTCCTTGTAGTTGGTAGAAGCCTGAGAATCGAACTGGTTAGAAGGCATGGTTGCTTATGATGCTCCAAGGCTCGTGGGATGTGCGTTTGTGAAGGGTGCGATTGAAAGTGCTGCGTTTCAGAAGATGTAGAAAGATGCAAAATGCAAAAAAATCAAGGCTTGTGCCGTACGAGCTGATGCAAATCCAACTTCCAACTATTCGGGCGGGCAAACTGTCGAATCAGAGGGCGGGACGCATTGTTTACGCCGACCGAGAAAGGGGTATCCGGGGCAACTGGAGCTCACCATTTTTTGGGTTCGTTATAGGGGGGTTTGCGGTGTGGCTGTTTGAGTTGGTGACAGTAACACAACAGTTTGAATAACGGTCAAAGAGGCCTTGGTGGTGGTTTTTTGAGAGCAGGAAAACAGTGTTGAGAGGTTGAAAGATGAAGAAAGGTAGAAAAGAGGGCCAAGATTGCATTCCTTGTGCATTTCCTCTCCACGCTCTGGCCGCCCTGCTGTCTTTTGCCTGAGACTGACGGGGCAACGGGTCAGCCCACGGTCCAATCTTTGAGTCAAGAATAACCTGTGCATTTCTTCCACCAATTAACCAGACAAAGTGCCTATTTTATTCTATCACCCGTCCACTAATGTCTCTAAGCGGTGAAACTATCGAAACCGGAGTAAATAATGCAAAGCCCCTTACTAACAAACTTATAATTATGTAGTTATGTCAAACACCGTCTTGAAAGCATTACGTATATTTATACAGACCTCTCAAGTCTTTAGGCGAATTCCTCCTACTTCAGATTGCCTTGGCAGAAATACTCCGACTGTGAGGTTTATCATGACATTACTTCCTACTATTTGCAGCAGAAGCTCATGAGGAGCACAACCATTTTCAAATTAGAAAATAATGCTCCTGTAATATACGGGTAATACCTGATATTACACAGATTTCATGGGATCTTACAATTGGTCCACGTAATTGGCTCTCTCCGAATCTGAATGTCTCCTGCTTCGATAGGCATCTAGATAGACATCCATTGCTTGCTTGGTCATATAGTCACTACTCCTCGTCGTTGTCAGACAACCCTCATGATTTATTAATCATTATACCTTAAGAAACATATGTGCAACTGGGTGACTCAACACTAATATCTCGCCGGCGGTTATGCAATTATCGTCTCTGACCTTATCGAATAGTAAGCCTGTCGGGTCTCGTCATTTAAGCTCTTCTCTAGCCTTGACACGAATTAACTATTTACACATACATCCCAACCGCCTCGGGTAACGCATTCTTCTTTACGGCTGTTATAACCCTGCGACACCAAACAGTTTCTTATCGACGTCATGTGTATTCGCTTAATCTCCTCCTAATAATCTAACCCAGGGTGCTTCACCTCAACCCGCGAATCTCGGAGATTACCTCTCGTCCTGGTCCTTACCAGCTTTGGCCAACTTCAGCCTTTCAAGAGCCGAGTGAAACAGTGTTCCAGTAATTGTATAAGAGCTTATCGTAGATCTAGTTCGCTTGTTGGCGGTCGATCAGGATGTCTTAGCATCTCCAGAAACTGAGGGAACCACCTGACTTGATTACCCTAGACCCTATGGCTAGGTTTAGTTGTAACCGAACTTATGCGCTGTCTGGTCAGAGTTAATTAACTATGCCGAACTATCTTAGAAGTAGACGGACCCTTGAAGGAATATGATCTTTGAGACTTGAATTGTCCGAGTTGTGCGTTATCGTTTCAACCAAGGCGTCAATTCTAGTAACATGAGACGTGCCAACGGGACCAATTCCTTCGTACTAACCCTTGAACCATAAAACGTCTCTGAGCAAGCAAGCCCTTGAGAAGCTTGCCTACTAATGGTCATGCGTCTAAAGTTACTCGAAAAGACTTTGCGGGAACACCCGATTCAGCCGGCGCATGTGCTGCAGCGGAGAACGTTTGCTCTTCAACGCTGGAAAGGGTTTAATGACCAGGCTCCTCCGAGATGCGTCTCCTTGTAAGAGGGAACTTGACTGAACACAATCATTTCTTTCAGCAACAACGGCCTCTGTCATGGAAATGTCTCGTCTGATTTGCCTGGAGCTGCCATGGAATCGGATTGATTCACAAGTGCTAAAGTGCGTCGGTGAAGTGACGCAAGTTTCAAATGAAACGAATGATCAGCTGTATGGCGTCTTAAGCAGAGCCCCGCAGCTGCTCTCAACTAAGGTACCTACCGACTATTGAAACCTTTACCCTCGGCACAAACTCACACGCTCTTATAATATCGCAGAGC
The DNA here is from genome assembly GCA_013184455.1 of Fusarium continuum. Classification (NCBI taxonomy): domain Eukaryota; kingdom Fungi; phylum Ascomycota; class Sordariomycetes; order Hypocreales; family Nectriaceae; genus Fusarium; species Fusarium continuum. The sequence goes on from JABCKB010000505.1 coordinate 39,459, forward strand.
CCCTCCGGTTTTCTGAGCCAGCAAATATCATATAAACTCCCTTCAAGATGACAACTGAAGCCACTGTTCGTAAATTCTTTTCGTCGTCCGCCTATGCCGTGGCGGGCGCCAGCTCCAACCCTGCCAAGTTTGGACATCGAGGTAGGACTTGCTTAGCTACCACTGTATCAACTCTATGAGACTGTCTTTTGCTAACGAAGGAACTTGTAGTCTTGACCTGGTACCTCCAACATGACCTACCAGTTACTCCGATCAACCCGGGGTCGGACACGATCAATGCTTTGAATAAGGACCATGCTACTGTTCCCAATGTCACGGCACTTCCAAACCCGACGCAGACCTCTCTCTCGGTCATCACACCCCCTGCTGCAACTCTTAAGGTGCTTCAGGAGGCAAAGGAGAAGGGTATCCCATCTGTCTGGCTGCAACCTGGAAGCTTTGACGATGATGTCCTCAACTTTGCTAACTCTCCGGGAACATTTGAAGCTGTCGTTGCTGGTGAGGGTGGTCGAGGTCATGAAGGGTGGTGCATCTTGGTGGATGGTGAGCGAGGACTGAAGGCAGCGGGAAAGCTGTGAGATGATCACATTTAGGATGGTGTCAGAGTTGGAGCAAGAGCTAGGTATATGACACTATTTGCTGCCACTGGCTTGATGAGAATGCTGCTAGCTGTGTAACACCTAATGAAGATGGAGAAGCCTAGGGCTAGGGAAGCAATTCGCCGTCTGCTCCTGGACCAAGCCATTGATAACAACACTCACGAGAAAACACCTTGGTTACAGCATAATTGAGTCCGCTAAAAATGGGAGTATTTTTTTCCCCTCCACCAAACAATGACTAGGTATGGGCATCGTGTCAAGTTTAGAACTCTGGGGGTTTCATTGGTGACCGAGCAATCCATGTTTGGATCTCTGGGGTTGCCGACCCACCAAGGTAAACAAACGCGACAGGGGACCCACACCGACACTTTGCTTGTCTGATCCATCATCGCGAGTATCAACCAATTCCTTCCAAACAACCAACTTCAACCGGCCTCACTTCTACACATACAGCGCGCGACACTGTAATTCAGACGAACTGAAATCTGCGATGAACGCGATTACCCATTGAACTCTCTCCGTTCTCCGCTATCGCCCTTTGCGGCTGCTTTACAACTTACTCTCAACCAACGCATCGCGTCTTGATTTCGGATACCCTCCAACGACCGCGACGCCACGCGCAATACAATCGCAAAAATGTCTTTCGAAGACGTTACCGACCAATATATCACATACGAGAGCCGTCTAGCCTCATTCCACAAGAGCGCAAAGAAGCGAGGGTCTACTGCGAGTGGAAGAGGCACCAAAGCTCTTAACTGGCCACACAAGAGCATCACACCCGCGAGCGTACGGATATCCTTAACATTCCAACCGAAGTAATCGCTGACACTTTATAGCTTGCTCGTGCTGGACTTTTCTTCAACCCCACACCACAAAATCCCGACAATGCAACTTGTTTCCTATGTCATAAAGGCCTGGACGGTTGGGAGGCTAATGACGACCCCCTCATTGAGCACTTAAAGCATGCTCCTGAGTGTGGCTGGGCGGTTGTCGCTGCGATCGAGGCTGAAGTAGGAGATTACGCGCAAGAAGATCCTGATCAGCCCTACATGAAGGAAGCTCGAAAGGCGACTTTTGCAGGCAGATGGCCACACGACTCTAAGAAGGGATGGAAATGCAAAACCAAGCAGCTGGTTGATGCAGGATGGAAATACACTCCAACCGAAGACTCGGACGATATGGCCACTTGCGCCTATTGCCAACTCGCACTGGATGGTTGGGAGCCTGGCGACAAGCCTCTGTGAGTATTACATCTTCTCGTCTCACGGGATCAACTAACAATGTCGAGTGACGAGCACTACAACCGATCACCCGACTGCCCGTTCTTTATCCTGCTAGAGGAATCGCAATCTAGCAAGAAATCGAGCAAAACCAAGGCTGGACGCGCATCTAAGGCATCGCGTCTGTCTGTCCAATCTGTCGCTACAGTCGCTTCAGAGGCGCCCTCAATCAACGAGTCGACAGCTGCCGCCGAGGACAGTGTCTTGACGACCAGTTCAACAGCGCAAGGTGGCAAGAAGACAAAAGCACGTAAAGCGGCTACTACCAAGGGGCGGAAAACAAAGGCTAAGAAGGAGGAAGCACCGCCTGAAGACATCGAGGCCTCGATCGAAGAGGAGGCGCCGCCTAAACCTACTCGAGGGAGGAAACGAGACAGCACAGCCGTGGAAGACGCAAGTATGGCTATTTCTGAGGCGCCGCCAGGCAAGAAGCGCGCGACACGGACACAGGTAAGCGTTGCTGTAAACGACTCGACGCTAGAACATGACGAAGTCGCCGACATGGGCGAAGCTCCGGCTCCCAAAAAGGGTGGAAGAAAGAAGACCACTCGAAAGCCCGCAGCCAAATCTACACGCAGCGTATCTACAACATCTGCTGCCTCAGAGGTGGCTACAACAGCTTACGAGGCAACTCCTGGGACATTTCCAGATGATGACGAGATCGAACGACAACTGGAAGCGGACCTGGAGAGGCAACTTACTGATGAAGAGATTTCTCTTGACTCTGATGCCGAAAGACTCAGGACTGAGAAAGGGAAAGGAGCAAAGAGGTCTGAAGCCAGAGCCGAGCAGCACGAGTATTCGCGCGACTATGCCATGCTGAACCCTGAGCCAGTAGAGCCGGACGAGGATGAGGTCGATGACGAGCTTAGAGCCTTGCAAGCTGAGATGGAGGTTGATGAGCCAGAACCTGAACACGCACCGCAACCAGAGTCAGAGTCAGAGCCAGAGCCAGAGCCAGAACCCGAGTCTGAACATGAATCCGAACCCGAACCTGAACCCGAACCTCAGGAGCTGCAGATTCCAAAGAAGGGACGAAAGGCTGGAACAAGAAAAGCATCAAAACAGACCAAATCAAAGAAGGCAAAAGCTGCACCGGAGCCTGTTGAGAAAGATGATATCGAGCCTGAAGAAGCACAGCCCAAAGAACCTGAGAGAGATGCTGCTCAACTAGAGTTGCAGACTCACGTAGATGAGCCAGCTCATGAGGACAGTCTCGCCAGCACCGATACTGTTGTCAAGAAATCGGCAGTTTCTCGCTCGAGCGCAGGCAAGCGAGGCCGTGGGCGTCCCTCCAGGGCATCCGAAGCCTCTCATACTTCTGCCGATGAACTCGAGTTAGTGGAAGCCCCAGCTGAACTGGCCGTTGAAGCCTCCGAGGAACCTCCCGCAAAGCGGCCTCGTGGACGCCCTTCGAAGGGTTCATTAGCCTCCCGTGCATCTGTCGGGGCTGAGGAGACTCAATCGAGTGACGCACCATCTAAGCGTGGTCGTGGCCGTCCTTCAAAGAAGTCACTGGAGGCCCGCAAGTCGGCAGAAGCTGCTGCAAGCCAGGAAGCGACGCAACCGTTTACACAACCCGTGGAAGAGCGAATGCAAGAGGACGTCGAGGTTTACGCGTCCGAAGAACAGAAAGATGAGCAGCCCGCTCCCCGAGTTGTATCGTTCGAATCAGCACAGCCATCACCTGCTGCGCAGCACGTGCCTTCATCACCGCCTCCAAGCGCAGCTCATCTGGCGAACCCGCCTTCTACCCCAGGGAGAATCATATCTCCTGCACCTTCAGCCAGACAAGCAGCTATTTCACCCTCTCAATCACCTCAGTCCTCAGACGCTGAGAACCAACCTCCGTCGTCAAAGCCAACAGCCAGTGCCAATCCCAAGAGAGTGGCACTTGCGCCAGCGGTGTCTACGCCTACACGTAGCTCGCCATCCAAGCGCAACGTGATCGCGGGGCTGCGTAGCACAACACCATGGACTGAACTGGACCTCGAGGCCGTCTTTGGATCACCACGTACCCATTCGGATAAGGAGAATGGCGTAGAGCGGCACCTGAAGCAGGGCCAGACTTTGACGTCGCCCGAGAGGCAGATGACAGTGCAGGAGTGGATCTACCACAATGCTTCACAGGCTGAGAAGAAGTTGAAACATGAGTGCGAGTCGATCGTCAACCGGTTTGAGAGCGAGGGCTCAAAGGCAATGCGCGTGCTTGAGGGATTGGTTGTGGAATGAGACATGACTTTCTGGAGAATTGAATGACGGGATGGGAGGCAAAAGCTGAATACAGATTCGGACTCAGACTCTGCTTTTGATGTTGATGTGCATGAACAAGCTTCAGGAATGACGGCGTTGGTTGGGACAGAACATGATGATTTTCTCAGATACTGGATTGTTTTCTTATTAATGAATCAAGAGAAATGCTGTACTGAAGCATCTAAGCTACGGCTACATACGTTGTGTCATATCGTGGTTGATCCTCTTGAATTCAGACGCCAAATGCGTCACATTTTGTAGAGATCGACGCCGTTCTTCAGGGACCAGCAGCAGATGAGCTAAGTTAACCTACGTCAAAGCCGTCGTCGATCTATGCGAGATTGACTTTGCACTACGACCGCAGCCAATGAGTCTATGCTCTACAGCATTCCAGGCCCCTCCAAAAACGATGCTATCCTTGACCAAACTAGCCCTTCCCCTTTGGAGTAGGAGTAGGTAATCTACTGGCAGGGGGGGTGACTTGTCTCGGCCGCCACGAGGCGTTCTGTGTCCCTTGCATTCCTCTGCCGAGAAAGACTAAAAAAGCCCAGAATCCCTCAAGGGTTCATCCTTTGCCTGTTCCGTCCGAGATCACGGGCTTGGCGATAGGGCTTTGGGATCTTTGGAGATGGGGGCGTTTACAGAGGACACGATCTAACATTCTGAACCGGGGGATTCACTAGGATATATAGGGACGATGGGAATGCATGTTTTACCGGATAATCTGAACATTGTCTGAATATCTTCATATCAGGAAACCACTTCTGCTCACTTCTGCCGCACACACCTTCATCAGACCTCACGACAAAGACACCATATATATACACAATGCTCGGCCTCTCTTTCTTCATGGTGGTCCCTGTCCCCAGGGTCTGGTTGATCTTCCCTCGTCGCAGCTCGACGGTCGATGCAGAGATTGCTCACCTCGAAACACTTGAGGCTGGCAACTTTGATGAGCCTCTCTATATAAAACGCAAGGAGCTTGGAATGAGCGATTGGTGACGACAAAACAAGAGAGAGAAAAAAAAAAACTTAAACAACAGTGAGTGTTGCAGTAACATACACAGACACGTTGTTATATGGAAACTAACAAATATCAAAGACATGTCTTTTCGGTGCGCCTGGTAGCGGAGCCGGATGTTGCACGATTCGAGACGAAATCATGATGACCTAGAATATCTATCTACTTCTCCTTTGTCTTGTTATACTTCACATCCATGTACTATATAACACATCACCACATCGCACATCACACACCACACAAAGCAGACGATACAAATTGCAGCACTCAGCTCACCAAATGCGGCGGCGACAATAATCAATTTTCAACCGCATGCCTCTTCTTGTTCCCCTTGTACTATTAAACCCAGTCGCGAACGACCACCAATTCTCACATCCAAAACATGCAATCTCCTTGCTCATTCCCATGGTATATATAAAGGAGTGTCTGGTATCTCAATGCTAATTCTATATGTATCCCCGCCATGCGCCAAATGAGTGTCGTGGCAAAAAACCAAGCATCAAAATCTGTCAAGTCATCTCTCCCCAAAAGTTTGTACGTGCATTGAGTGTCGGTGAAGCGTAAACATAAGCATGCCGTCATCGTTGAATAGACATTATTGTAAAGGAGTGTCATGAAAATTTATACAAAAAAGGTGATTGTTGTCGAAGATCAAATGAGGACCATCAGCATCGACAGGAGAGCGATGACAGTGGCGAAGCTGGCAGTCAAGCGAGATGCGGCAGCTTCAACAGTTGAAGGGCTTGCGGTTCCTGAGGAAGGCGAACTAGTGCGTGTCTCGAGCCATGATCGGGTCTGGCTCGAAGTAGTAGCCGCACCGGCAGTGTCTGTCTCTGTGGTTTCTGTTGCGGCAGCTCCCGATTCTGTCTCAGTCTCGGTCTCAGTCTCAGTGCTATCCGTCTTGTCAGAATTTGTAGCTTTGACTGTGGTCTCAGTAACAGACCCAGAAGCATCCGTCTCTGAGGCAGTCTCAGAGGCACCTGTCTCGGAGGAATCTGTCTCGACTCCCCTAGTGTTGGCAGTTCTCGATCCTGTTTCTGTGATAGTAGAAACTACATCAGTCTCGGAGTCTCCAAGTGACGATGTAACGGTTACGATAACACTCTTGGCAGTGACAGACAAGGTGGTAGACTCACCAGCTTCAGAGTTTTCAGACCCGTTGGTTGATGTCTCCTCAGCTGCTGCCTCAGTTTCAGTCGCTTCGAGCCTTTCAGTTGTCTCGGCTGGAACCGAACTCTCTCCAGCAGCTTCTCCAGATGTGGTTGGCTGTGATGCACCCGAAGTCGACCCAGCTGCATCTGTCGTTGCCTGAGCTGCCGTCAAACTAGGCTCGGAGTCTTCTGTAGAGGCTTCTGCTGTGGAAGCAGGCTCGATGATCTCGGTGGTTTCATCAGCGACACTTGAAGGTTCAGTGTCATCTGTGGTGGCGGCTACGTTAGAAGTAGGCTCAGGCTGCTCTGTAGTCTGCTCTTCCCGAGCAGACGTAGGCTCGGGCGCATCAGTTGTCGATTGGGGCTCGGCTTCAGCACCGCTAGACTCAGGCTCAGATTCTTCCGTTGTGACAGGAAGGGCTGTGAAACCACCCGTGGTGGCCTCAACTTGGCTCGTTGTCTCCACATCGGGAGATTCAGTAACCTGGGACTCGGGGCCCGACGCAGCTGTGGTGGCACTTGAAGTATCCTTTCCGTCACAGAACTCGATGAACTGATCGAACTGGGGCTCAACGTAGTCCCGAACAGTGTTCTTGGACTTATCTGTGTTGTCGCTGATACATTCCCTACACATGTCGTAGCTACCACGGAATGAGGAGCCCTCTCTGCAGAGCCTGTCGGACTTGCCGTTGGAGAGCGCAATCTTATAAGCACCATCACAGTCATCATAGCAAATGGCTGGAGTGACGTCTCGCCTATCGAACATGTGCATTCCACGTCGCTGGTTGTTGTTGGGTATGTAGTCATAAGATTCTGCCACCGAAGTGGTAGCATCAGGCCAGTCACTCAAGGTTGTCTGCGAAGCCCAGTTTCCAGTTGAGTAGGTCTTGAGCTCGCCACTAACGATCTTCTCATAGACTTGCTTTTCGAAGATATCGTAAGAAAGACCGAATGCGTTAGGGTTCAGATTGAAGTAGCCAGGAGACCGCGGATAGTAACCCGTCTTATTCTTGCGCCACTTGGCCTTCTTGACCGGGGGAGACTTGATACAGTACTGGGGTTCACACAGGTAGTCCTCATCCGGTGGTTCAGCCCAGAAGTTGCACCACGCTGGCTTGGGTGGGTTGCAGACGTAGCCGGGCTTACAACCAAATGTAAGATCCGACTTGGGGTCGAGCGGTGCAGATCTACCAGTAGGTTTGGGGCACAGAGTGATGCGCCCAGGAGTGGCAGTAACTGTGGTTGGAGGCAGCTGTACCGTTTGGCCAACGGTCAAGGTAGTAGTGTAGACGGTTGTTGGGCCTGGAACCACTGTTACAATGGTCTCTCCATCCTTAGTGAGAGTCAACGTCTCCGCAGGGAGTCGCTCAGTGATAACTGACTCAATTGTTACGGTGGCCTGTCCACCAGGCACAGTCACAACGGTTCGTTCTCCAGGAACCGTGACAGTTCGTTCTTGGCCAGATAGTGTAACAACTGATTCTTGGCCAGGAAGAGTAACAGTCCTCACAACGGTCTTCTCTTCACCGGGCCGGACAACGGTCCTGGGGACTGTCACTGTCTCGTCTTCTCCGGCCTCAGTGATCGTAACCCTGCTTCCTGGGATGGTGACTGTGCCGGTAACTGTCAGACCGGGCTCCGTGATGGTTGTTCCAGCTTCAGTTACGGTGCTGCCAGGTTCGGTCACAGTTGCTTCTGGAAGTGTCACAGTTTCTCCGGCTTCGGTGACGGTGCTGCCGGGTTCCGTCACGGTCCTCTCAGGAAGAGTGACAGTCGTTCCAGCCTCAGTGACGGTACTTCCAGGCTTCGTCACGGTCCTCTCAGGAAGAGTTACAGTCGTTCCAGCCTCAGTTACCGTGCTGCCAGGTTCAGTAACAGTCACTTCAGGGAGGGTCACTGTAGTTCCCGGTTCAGTTACGGTTTCTCCGCCCTCGGTAACTGTAGGTCCAGGGACTGTAACGGTACCTCCTTCTTCGGTGATTGTGACTCCCGGTTCAGTGATTGTGACTGGAGGTCGGGTCTCGATGACCGTCTCTCCCGGCTGAGTTTCGATGACGGTTGTTCCGGGGATGGTCTCCGTCACAGTCACTCCAGGCTGAGTCTCGATCAATGTTACGCCAGGTCGAGTCTCAATAACCGTTACCCCAGGTTGAGTTTCAATTACCGTTACTCCGGGTTGAGTCTCAATGACCGTTACTCCGGGCTGAGTTTCAATGACTGTCGTTCCAGGAACGGTCTCCGTCACTGTTACCCCAGGTTGTGTCTCAATGTATGTCGCTCCGGGCCGAGTCTCAACGACCGTCGTCCCATCAGTTACCGTCTCCGTTACTGTCGATGCAGCCTGGGTTTCGGTTACTGTCACCTTCTCAGTAACCTTCTCAGTTACCTTCTCAGTGACCTTTTCAGTGACCTTCTCAGTAACGGTGGTAGTGCCGCCAGGCGCGCTTTGAATTTGTTAGTGACAGATCCTTGAAAAAGTCAGTGACTCACCAAGATTCAGTAGTCTCAGGGGGGGTTTCCGTCGTGCTGATGATCGGCGTGGTCTCAATCGCGCTCGTAGTAGTTGGGGTTTCAAGAGATTGAGTCGTTGTAGTCGGAGGCTCAGGAGGCTCAGTTGTGGTAGTAGGGGGCTCTGGAGGCTGACTTGTCGTGGTTGGAGGCTCAGGGGGCTCAGTTGTGGTTGTTGGAGGTGCTGGAGGCTCACTGGTTGTGGTCGGAGGTTCTGCGGGATACGAGTCCGTGATGGTTGGAGGCTCCAAAGGCTCAGTTGTGGTAGTCGGGGGCACAGGAGGTTGACTTGTAGTACTTGGTGGAGGCTCCACAGAATACGAGTCTGTAATGGTCGGAGGTGGTGGAAGAGGGTCACTGGTGGTCGGAGGAACTACTGTGGGCTGACTCGTGGTAGTCGGAGGTAGAGGTGGAGGAGGCTGGCTCGTTGTTGTTGGCGGAGGGTCTGCAGAATATCCTCCTGTGATTGTCGCAGGCGGTGGAAGAGGCTCCGTGGTAGTAGGGTTCACAGGACAACCACACTTGATATCCCAAACCACATTTGCGTTGGTCTCAGCGGCCTCTGCCGTTGATTCAGGCCCAGCAATACTGGCCTCGTCATTCTCAGCCGGCACAGAGACAACCTTGGATGCTGGTGCCGCTGTTGTTTCTGGTTTGGCATCGGCCACAGTGGTTTGAGCCTCGGGGGGGTTCGCGACATAACCGCCTTGGGCTGGCGCTTGAGTGTTGGCAGCAGCAGGCTGAATAGTTACCGATTCACTCCTGCGATGTAGCCCATTTCCACCGTTCTGAGCTGGAATCTCGACAGCTGCAGCGCCCAAGACGCTGAGCAATAGTGAGAAGCGCATGACAGGCGACTGCCTTCAACTACGCAACGAGTGATGGCAGTGTCAGGCTTGTGTAGGCCAAGTAGCGAATGTGGTAAAAAACGAAAGCCAAAGTCCAACTCTTCTTGGTCGAGATGTTAGAGAACGTCAAACAAAGGGTCTCAAAGCACTGTTCTCAGACAGATATATGATGGAATACTGGGGACTAGGTTGGGGGCTGAGCAACGGAGAGAGCCTTAGCAGATGCCGGTAATGAGAATATCCAACACCAATTGCACCTAAACCCGCAGTTAGAGTTAATTTCCTCTCGAGTAAGCCACTCCGGTGTGCTGACACGGCAGGGGAGCAGCTGAGGGAACCGAGTTGCGGGTCGATGTAAGAGTATGCCAACGTGGTGATGCAGGTGAATGAGCAAGTAGGTAATCAAACTCAACAGCCAAGCGTCAGCTCAAATTAACGAGATCCCAGTCTGGCCACCGCAGAGAAGATGACTGAAGACAAAGGCGACATCACAAAAGATCCATTGAGCGGGTATACAGAACTGGAGCTAAATGCTTCGGATGACTTTGTGGGTACCTCGCCTGAGCTTGCTTACCTTGAGCGATGCGTAGCATGAGCAACAATGCTTTTACATACATGCATTGAACATGGTCAGGAGCAAGGGTCTGGCAGGGGTATGTACATTAAGATAGTTATGCCCCCAATTGAGCAAGCAGCACGGCCTTGAAGACCCGCTTCAACAAGGGCCTTGTCCTGGTGCCTTAACGTTGGAAGGCGAGTGACCCCAATATCGCGCACTTGTACTTTGAGATCCAGGGCTGCGGGCCGTGAAGGGGCGGAGAAGTGACAATGTCACATCGCATCACAACAACCACATCACAACAACCCCACGAGGACTGCTGCTGACGACGCGGCCACCGCATGACAGTTCACAGGCCGATGGGACTGAAGATCTGACTTCGTTTAGATAAGTTAGAACACGATTGACTAAGGATTAATCGAAAGGTATTCCGTACCGCAGCCTGAAAGCCAAGAACTTGACGAGCAAGATTGTGACGTTGACATTGCAGAAGCAGAAGGCTCTCGGATAATAATAGACAATGCTGCATCACGGTATACCCGGCTGGTTGTATAGGTACGCCATTGATGCTGTGGCTCACATAACAAAGGGCCTTGAATTCAGATTTGGGTGTAGAAGGCTCAAGATATCCCTCATCAAGGGCGGCATTTTGGCCAGTGACATTGTTCTTGGGCGAGCCATTGGCTGGGAGGTGTTGTTGCATAGACAATGAGGCAGAACAAGTGCGGTACACAAAGACGTGCTACCACGTCCTTGGATGTCAAAGAGAAGAAGTGGAGAGGTCTGAAGCTCAATTAGGTGAGGTGAGGTTGAAGAGTTCGAGGTAGTGGATGCTTCCACCTTCCGGGACTAGTCGGGGTGGCTTACAGTGAAACGGGCGGGCAGGAGGGCGCCACAGCCTGATTGTCAGGGCATCTAGCTAAGTGATTGGCTGGAGCATAAACAAAGCAACCCAATACAGGGCGGAATATTTTGAGTCGGTCCAGCCCTGTGGGAAGCGGGAGGGAGTGGGGACAGAACGTCTTAGCCACTATCGCTCTATGATCGTTGCCATTGTCGATATCGTAGATCCGTGCATGCGTTTGTTCCCTGATAACAATCCGATCTAGCAGAAAAGAAGAAAAAAAACCTGCTTCGTACGAGAACAACTGAAATAATGCAGTATTCGTACTAGGCTCTCGCGTACCTGACTCTAGATGTCGGTCGGGCAATGTACGCAGGAGGCGCAGAAGATTGGATGCTGGGTTTGCTAGCTGGTGCACTAAAAGCTTACTGCTCCCCACTGGGCCGGCCGTGAGCCCCACTGTAGCCCGCACGCCGAGCCTTATTCAAGTCAAGGTCTAGGAGGGCAGGGTTCGAACGGAACTTCGCCCAGCGCAGAGCGACAATCACGGGTCATGGAACGTTGGTGCTCGGATCAGATATGGTCCTTTGGCCGCCTTAGTGCAGCATCATCATCCGGATTTTTTCTTTGTTCCCTCAATCCACACTCGTTTACCAATAACCATCTCAATAACCAACACCAACACCAACATCAATATCACATTCGCTCGCCTTTCGATGGATGTTGCGTAGCCTACAGTGCAGTACATTACACGTTCCCGTCTTAGGACCTCAATGTGTTGCGTCCGAAAAGCAGCGGACCAAAGAGACATGGGACCTACTCAGGTTGCCAGTTGCCAACGCACCTTCGATGGAGAGCGAATCCTTGTACCGCAAAATATTACCGTTTTATGTATGGACGGAGACGGAGTCTACTGCATCTCCTCTCCTTGGCTTTGCGGAGGGAGGGTCCGAGGGTGTGGTCTCGTTACATTATCTCCTCCCAGGCATGTGCCAGTGCTTATTTTTGGCAGGGATATGGAGGGTGAGATCGGCCACATCAATCAACCAAGTCCCAGTCCTGAACAAGCCCAGCCCTCCAAAAGCCTTTTTATCCATCCTTCAGCGGATGGCACTTTTGGTTTGGACTTTGATTCTGTTGATAATCCGGCCGACGTTCTCTGCCAAAATGGACCAATCCTTCCGTTCGGCCTTGTCCACGTCCGTGTTCCGTCGCAATAAGGACGAAAAAGGTGCCAACTAGCAACAGCTGGTAAGGTCTTTTTTCTTCTAACTGATCCAACCAACTGGCCCAATCAGCTTGAAACATAATGCGAGATCGCCGTGATGCCAACTGCCTAGGCCACATGGCGGCTGTGGCTTAACGTTAGTTTGCGAAACAATCCATCACCAACAGCCTATTGTCAGTTCGTCCAGTTTCCAGCTACAACTTAGGGTAACTACTGATTCTTTGTTCACAAAACACCTTATGGGGCTACTCTTCTAATTTCCCTACAGGTATCGGTCAGCATCGACTCATCTGAATGAAGAGCTGGATGGGGCTGTTCGAAGCGATGCCCATACCCCGGCTTAGTCCCAGGTCAATCCTGGGCTCATAGATCCAGAAAATTCCTCGAGGTCAGCCCTTCGAGATAGCGATATCCACCCTGGTACCGCTATCCGAAAATTTCCACGCTTGAAGTGGATGAACCATTTCCAGCATTCACAAACATACTAGCTCGGATAGTGGGAATATCAGGCTCTAGACGAATGAGGCTGAGCAGAGGCATGAGAGTCATCCCTGTCAAGACTTAATGTTTCTCGAGAACGGTGTCAGCCTGAAAGTGTGACCATGACCGGAACCGGAATCACTGCATACTACACCGCAGCAAGGTGGTGTCCGTCTGTGCATGGGGAGCCACAGAACGGCATGGATAAGGCTCTCTATCGCTCTTTATAGTCCCTGGTCGACAAATGTGCTGTCTGGACAAGAACAGCTGACCCTTCAGCCCTATCCCCCATCCTGTCCGATCTCGACTGCTCCCAGTGGCGAACGTTTTGCTCAACGGCGAATACTGTTCAATTGCTCTGCATCTTCGTATCTGAGCCTTACAGACCGTTTTGGATTCTCCGCGTGCGCCGTTTTCTTTCTCATCTTAATCATTTTGTCTTAGCGCATGGTTCTGTTATCCTTGCCCACTACCTATACTGTGCATATTGCACGACCCGCCGAGCATCAAGCTTCGGCGATCTTTGATTCTAGACCGAGGCTGTTCTTTGTTCAATAGAGTGTATTACCTACCTTCCTGAACAAGCCCTGCCATTTCTCCTCGTTTGCCTCTCGGCCTCGGCGCATACCCGGCTTGCCTGCCGAATTTTGGGAGAGCTTTCTGCATGCAGCATAAGCAATGGTTCATTAGCGTTTTCCTGCCGTTAATTTCTCCCAAACGTCTACTCTGTGCAACGGTCTCTAGATAGTCCTTGATCGCAGCCATGATGTTCAGAAACACTGCGTCATGGGCGATATTGGCCGCCCTAGGCCCAGTTGCCGCCCAGTTCGACGCCTGGCAGGATGGTCAAATCAGCACTGAAATATGTATCTGGAAACAACCAAGAGGTAAGAATACCACCTGTTAACCCATGAAGTCTCTATCTGATATCCAATTAGCAATCTTGATCCGGGATATGGTGTATCTGGATGGCGGTGATATCAAGTGGACTGCGTATATGAATGATGGGAAAACAACAACAGGTCTTGACACAGGTAGGTGGTTTCATCATATGCTCGTCTTGCAACCATTAACCTTCAAAGGCAATAACCAAGGAATTATCCTTAACTTCAACCTGAGTACTCCATTCAACTCAAGTACCAATGTGACCGAGATCCTTCTCAGCAAGCCAGCCATGTCCAAGGCTCGCGGCGGTTCAGGAAATAGCAACGGTGCTGCGCCAAATTTCGTCGACGGCGCCCTTCTCGGTAACGATGCCGAATTCTTCCTCTATGGAGGAGATCTATTACGAAACGACGACGCGTACGAGGCTCCCGACAAGGATGAAATTCTAGGCTATCAGGCATATCAATATGGACCGGACAAGCCAACGTGGAAGCCAGGTTTTGTCGACGATAAGCTGGACAAGGGCGTCACTCGATACGTCGCCTACGGAGGAGCCGCAAATGTGCCGTCTGAAAACCTCGCATTTTATTTTTCAGGCTTGAGGTCACCCACGAAGGGAGTTATCTTTACAAATGATGCGAAGAACAGAGCCACAAATGTCTCTGATACTCTCATCACCTTGAACATGGAGGAGCAACTCTATGAGACTTGGACCAACACAACACTTGGCAAGGATGTCAAGGGACGTGCCAACGCTGAGGTTGTTTGGGTCCCCGTGGGCAAGAAGGGTATTCTTGTCATCTTGGGCGGTGTTGTCTACCCCGAATGGGCTGGACGAAGTGGCAAGTCGGCAAACGAGAAAGAGAGCGTAAGTTCATCAAAAATATACCCATTGCGCTGGCCAGTACTGACACTCACGGTTACAGGAGGAACAAAGCCCTGAGTTCATGCAAACAATCGACATTTACGATATCGAAAACAAGAAGTGGTACAAGCAGGAAACCAAGGATGGCCCAGGTGCACGAACGCGAGGATGCGCCATAGTTGCTACGGCTTCGGACCGTTCAAGCTTCAACATTTTCTATTACGGCGGATTTGATGGCATCCACCCATTAGACGCCTTTAGTGATGATGTCTGGGCACTCTCGCTGCCATCTTTTACCTGGACTAAGATCAACGAGGGAAAATCGATTCATGGTCGCTCTGGACACAAGTGCTTCATGCCATACCCCGACCAAATGTTGGTCTTCGGCGGCTATACACCTCAGGCCGGAAGCGCGATCACTTGTCTCGACAAGGGCCCAATTGTGAACTTTAACATCACCAGTGGAGAATGGCTGGATGGGTATGATCCCGATGAGTACAGCGACTATGGCGTCCACGAAAAGATCTGTTCTGAAATTGGAGGTGATGCCACAGGTGGCGCAACGGCGACCGCCCCTGCAGATGGCTGGTCAACCTCTGCCCTGGGAGACATCTTTGATACGGAATACGACACCAAGAAGATCGAGGAATACTGGCCTTACACAAAGGCAGTCTCGACAGGAAGACCTAAGCTCGACAATGGTAGCGACAATAGCGACGACGAGGACAACAACAGTGGCGGATCTGGTCTTCCAAAGTGGGTTGCACCAGTGTTGGGTGTTGTCCTTGGTCTCATGTTTGTCACTGCTGTTTTGGTTGTCTTTTGCCTCTGGCGTCGTCGCAAGATTTTCAAGAACCGCTCAAGCGACTATGGAACCGAGGATCCAGGCTCGCGCATTCGATCATGGATCAGAGGCCAACACAACGAAAAGACACCGACAGTCACAACTGACGAGACGCCCACAAGCCCTGGAAATGAGATTGCGTACGCCGCCAGAGCTGTCGGCTCGACGCCGTCCCAAGCTGATACTCCTGCTTATCCCGCGTCACCCGCTGAGGTCGCTGATACTCAGATCCATGAGATGCCCGGTAAGTTGCAAATGCTCGTTCAGTCAGAGATCATGGATGCTAACCAACTTAGATACTTCACGGCCGCCGGAGCTCCATGACACAGGACTCTCACCCATCGATATCATACAAAAGTACTCTCATTTTGCCCCTGATCACAAACCTCGCTCCATGTCCAATCCTTCTAGCAACTCTTACTCGATAGGCGGCGAGCACGCAAGCACCGTTTCGAGATCGACAGGACCCTTAGTGTCGCACCCTGACTCTCCAACGGCAGGCCATTCTCGCATAACATCGGATGTGTCTGGCGTTACCGAAAGCGATGGCAGACCACCTCGGGTAACCTCTGATGTATCCGGTGTATCTGAGGGCGACGCTTCGGCACTCAGACATATCGCTAGTCCTATAAGCCCTAGAAGCGACGATGGTAACATGCCTTCGCCGCCATTCCCTGGGATGACAGAAGATATTCTTCCTTCTCCTCCTGCAGACCCAACACCCACATCACCTCCTGTTGACGCGCCGGTGTCTCCCCCAAGCGCCAACGAGGCCACTGGTCGGGACTACATCACAGCCAAGGCTTCAGCGAGTCCGATTCGTAAAAGCATGTTCAAAGAAAGCGAAGAGGATATGGGACAGACGAAATAGATGACTTTATGCGGGATATGGTTGCAGAGCGGCATTTTGATATCATCTTGGGATCCATATCGAGACGAGTATAAATTCACACGAGGCGGCAGGACATTCATTCAGAAGCGCAGCATTTTACGGTAATGATACCTTGGGTCAGGTCTATGGCGGAGCAACATTCATTTTTTGCAAATATTCGATGTCTATATACGTTACTTTTGAGTCCTATATTCATAATATCCAACGAAGCCCGACTTGGCCTTAGGTCTCGGTCTTTTTTTTTTCTACTTTGCCCTCGTATCTTTCCCAAGTCCGTGTCTTTTCCATCCATTCCAATCATGAAAGAGCGCCTTTGAACCCAAGTATACATTAAAGACTGGTCTAAACCTCGACGAGCTGATCATCTTCGTCCTCAACCTCTTCCACCCGTCCATTGGCTCCCTCGGGCTTATCCTCGATGGCCTTGACATCATTCTCCTCCTTATCTTCGCCTTCCTCGTCTCGCGCCAATACTTGTACTAAGCGTTCGCAAGCTTCTTGGACGCCCTCATCGTTGACTCGCGCGTGTGTTTCACGGATGACGGGATAAACCTTAACGCGACGCATGAGATCACGTCCTTCTCGTGTGGTGGTCAGCAGGGTAAGTGTCTCGACATGTGTCTGGACGTTCTGATTGTCTGAATCGCGTTTCTTGTCGGGGGGCAGGAGCTGTAGGTCAGGCAGCATGTCCATGGTCTCATCAACATCATACTCCTCGTTACCCATAATGGGAAGGATGATGTAGGGTAGAATATCGATCTCGTCCTCGGACAGGAAGGAGGGGTGAGCTGAGACCTCAAAGGCAACGTTCTTGATGGTGCTGGCAACGCCCTTGCGTCGAATGTCGGACTTGTGCTCGGTGAAGACTTTGAGCTTGGTGAGAGGGATGACCTTATCGTAAGACTGAGCCTGAAGGAAGTGCTTTCGGATATCGGCGTGCTTGGAGAGATCGGCGAAGACGTAGGCTAGATAGTCAAAGTCTGCTTTCTTGTTATAAGTGCCGTCTTGACCCTTAACGAACAAATCCAACAGTTGATTAAGGACAACTTCATCTGAACCAAGCTCCTTGGGAGGCTCTTGTTTCCTCTTGAGAAAGTCCTTCAAACCATCCCACTTGGAGAGATTGGCAACCAGCATGGCTAGTAAGTTGGCATTGGGTTCCTCTGGGTTCTGGATACTGGATTAACAGTTGATCTCAATGAGGCATAGTGCTATACATACCACTATGAGATCGAATACGATTCCTAAAAACTTTTCGTCTCTGGCTAGAGCCTCGAGAACCTCTTGATCGCTCGATAGGTTGACAAGCATTGTTATAGCATGTTCGGCAATTTTCTAACTATTCCATTAGAGTCTGAGGTCCGGACTTTTGTAACATTGCAGACTCTACTCACAGGATGATCTCGAACCAAGAAACTGAGATGCTTGATCGGTTGGAGCTTTTCAGCTTTGAAGATGTTGGGCTCTGCTAATGAGTAGGGAACCAGATTCTCAGCAGCAACCAGACGAATCTGGGCATTGGGATTGGCGATGAAGCCCACGAGCTACGGTTCGTCGTTGTTAGCTAAGAGTTATGAAGGGGGGGAAACCAGGCAGATTATTGTACCTCTTCTAATTCAGTCGGCATCTTTTCTATGACCGAATATCTTCAATACGCGTGGTTGAAGTGAATTTTTTTAGTGATGGTGATGATTTTGGAGGGGCATGAGAGTAGTGGGGGTAGAGGCCTGAAGTCATCGCTGCTTCAGTGGGCTGAGCGTCGTTGCTAGTGGTCGGCGGGTGAATTTTCAGCAGCCCAGGACCCACACCCACAGGCAGAAGAAGATTCCAAGGGTCTCTTCTGTGTCATCATGGTGGCGGGGCAAAATAATGCAGCCCGATTGTCTTTTTTTTTTTTGTTTTTTTTTTGGTTCCGATAAACCTTATACGAGGCTATAAGAGTATTCACTTCCACCTCTTTTATAGAGTCGTTTTAAGTAAGCTCATGCTTGCTCCTACGTGATGAAGAGGACGAGAATCAGAATCAGAATCAGAGGAGGAATGTAGATTGTACATCGAACAAGATGATTAGATCTATTTTTCTTAAAACCATGCCCCAGGTAGATATGTATCTCTAAGCGCTAAAGAAGGATAATACAAGTAAGTCAACTGAATATCTTTCCTCAGCCTTCCCGTCTTGACTCTTGACTAATAACAGTCATAGCATTTATTGGTCTGAATCGAAAGCGGTGAGCCACCTTTGTGAGCCGACACCACGCACTAGGCGAATTCAAGCAAGAGGGGTTCTTATCGATAAGGCAAAATTTTTGAATTCTACCCAACTTCTGCGACTCCAAGCCCACATTGTGTGCCGTCTCCAAGTTCAATACGCCCAAAATGCCCAAGGCCACTACCCCCTCTGCCGCGAGGCAGACGCGACGACACAACCCTCTTGAGGATGATATCACAGCTACTGGAATTCTCAAGAACAAGCCTTCCAAGAAGCGATCAAAAGGCAACGACAATGAGGAAGAAACCTTTGTCGACGACCGCGCTTCCAGAACAATTCTGCGCATAGGTCGCGAGCTGGCCGAGGAGGAGAACGCTGGCAAGGCTGTGGTACAACCCACTGTTGACACTTTCGGCTACGACTCGCGATTTGACGACGAGGTTGAGGAGGAGAACAAGGCCTACGACGATGACGAAGCTTGGGGCGAGGACGACGAGGTTGTAGAGGAGGTCGAGGTTGATCCCAATGATCTCGACATGTACCGAAAATTCATGCCCGATGAGGAAGATGACCTGCTAAAGCACGGTTGGGACCTCAAGCCCACAGGAGAGGAGCAAGGCGAGAGCATTAACCTGGCGGATCTGATTCTAGAGAAGATTGCTGCTCACGAGGCGGCGCAGGAGAGGCGAGAGAACAACCTGGGACCTCCCGATGAGGATGAATACGAGCTCCCTCCCAAAGTAATCGAGGTCTACACCAAGTAAGTCGAATAATGGTTGTCTGTGAAAATGCAACATGGGCTAATGATCCCAGGGTTGGCCAAATCCTTGCTCGATACAAGTCCGGGCCTCTGCCGAAGCCTTTCAAGATTCTCCCTACGATCCCTCACTGGGAAGACATTCTCGCTGTGACTCAACCTGAGAGCTGGTCTACCAATGCTTGCTACCAAGCGACAAGGATTTTCGTTTCGAGCAAGCCGCATGTAGTTCAGCGATTCCTGGAAATGGTCATCCTTGACCGCGTCCGTGAGGATATCTACGAGACCAAGAAACTCAACGTTCATCTCTTCAACTCTCTCAAGAAGGCTCTCTATAAGCCCGCTGCTTTCTTCAAGGGTTTCTTGTTCCCTCTCGTTGGTAGTGGAACATGCACGCTCCGAGAGGCCCATATCATCTCTGCTGTTTTGGCTAGAATTTCCATTCCGGTCCTTCACTCTGCTGCAGCTCTGAAGGGTCTGTGTGATATTGCCGCCCAGGAGGCGTCGCACGGCACGGAGGGTGGAGGTGCCACCAACATCTTCATCAAGACGCTTCTCGAGAAGAAGTACGCGCTCCCATTCCAGGTCATCGACGCTCTGGTATTCCACTTCCTGCGCTTCCGCAGCGTCGATCCTGCCTCTGTTCAGGCTGGCGACGCAATGTCGGGCCTAGCTGAGGGCGATGCCAGGATAAAGCTGCCTGTCATCTGGCATCAGAGTTTGCTCGCATTTGCTCAGCGATACAAGGGTGATGTTACGGAAGACCAGCGTGAGGCACTGCTGGATCTTCTCCTGACACACGGTCACTCAGCTATCGGGCCCGAAGTGAGGAGAGAGTTGTTGGCTGGACGAGGTCGTGGGGTGCCAATTGAGCCCCAAGGCCCGGCCCTGGACGGCGATGATACTATGCTCATCGACTAACAGGATCGATCTGGTTGATAAAGTGCATTTTTAATGAATGAAGACAAACATGGCGTATGGCGTATCAAAATGGTTTCAAGCTGGTTCGACATGAGTTGAGATAGATTTGAGTCTGTTGGAGACTAGAAGCCCATCTCGATACCAATTATTTGAACTTTTCTCTCCATACTTCCTTATTTTCGGCTGTTTATTGTGTCCGTATGCCATAGTCTGAATGCCGTATACTGACGGATTTTCGCCTTACCTACTTACTAAGGTAGGTAGTAGGTAGGTAAGTAAGAGAGGGGAGGGCTTGATGGTGACCGTTGAAATAAAATAGAAGGAGCGTTCGAAGACGCCGCAATGTTTCCACGAAATAATAACCCACTTCTCCCGTCCCTCGGCTTTTCAACTCTTCCGTCTTTCAGTCGCTTTTACCTAAGGATCCAAATTACATCAAACCTACAATATTTCCATTGTTTTCGATCTCTCGACTCCCTGATTGTCCGCTTCGAAACCGCTCAAAGGCACTATTGCCTACCTCGATTGGCTTTTAGAGCAACATTGTCGCCCGGAAGTTAAGTCCTCTTGACCGAAGGGCGACCTCACTAAAGGATCGCCGCTCAAGTTTACAATGCCGACATTGTCTCACTCAGATCCATCGTTACCAACAAATCGTCTTGATATGACAGAGCCTAAGTATAGATATTATATGCTGGAGATCTAGAGGTTAGGTATACTGACAATGACCTATCTAGTTACTTCAATGTTCCTCTACATACGCAGTCATCTCCCTCCTTTGTCCTTCCTACGCTTCCTACATCGAAGCCGAAGTATGAAAGCTCCATGAGGCACCAACCAAGTCTCCCTACGATGCCAGAGAATGTATTCTCGGCCCCCTCACCTTCAAACAATACCACACCCCGACCTACTGGTCTTCGAAATGTCTCGTCGTCGGGATTTGGAGTTGACCCTCCACGACCTCCTCGCGATGGGTTCGAGTAGGTCTGGTTCCCACAGGGTTACTGGGCAGAGCGCCAGCTTATGGTGCAACGGAAGAGCAACTCTGGGAGGAGTTTCTTCAAGTGGAGGAATCGTTCGACAAAGTCCGCCAGTGAATCAGATGTTCGGGACCTATCGTTTGCATCTCCTTTGACATCGCTGTCAGCGCCGCCCAACCTCAAGGGCTTTGAGCCGCCACAGCCAAGACCACCTTCCAGTCCCTTTGTGTCAGAGTCAGCTCACGTTTTGTCTTTACAACATCCCAGTGTCACCCGTTTCTCGGATCAATTCCGAGATTCCAGCTCAATCTCTCCTGGTATGGAGAGTACAGGCTCGATCTCACCAAGGAATGATTCTGGGCTAAGTCAGCGAACGAGCATTTCGCCGTATTCGCCCTCTAGCTCCAGAGGCATATACGACAAGGCGAAGAAAAGCATTGGATCCAAGCTGAAATTCAAAGCTCGGAAAGAAGTAGGCTTAAAGTGGTTACTAGGTAGACGAATCCTGACTGATCATAATAGGAACCACCATGCCCGCCAATACTCGAACACGAGCGCCACTGTACAACGATGGACGGCACTGGGAATTACTCCAGCCTTCATCAGATCACAAAAACAGGGTCTTGGCTCAAGGACGATATAGGGAAAACCAAGCTCCGGCGAAGGCTTTTTGGCAGGGCACCATGGGTCCGCAAAGAATCAGAAGACTCTTACAGCAGTGTAACTAGCTCCGTGAGGGAGATACTCAAAGGTGAGACTCCTCCTCCTTCACTGCGTTCAAGCTACACGCCATCTTGTATGTACTCTGTAGCACATACAACTGCAAAGAAGGTGATGCTAACATCAAAGCAGTGTGCGTCAACTGTGTTAACAACCAGTTTCCGGGAGGGGTATGTTCTAGTCGGAAGCCTAAAACCACCAGATTCTAACCGCTTCTTTCATTCAGGAAGCGAGACGAATCAAGACACCCCCCATAGCTGAAGACACTGCGAGTGGCCGGCCTCGTTCTTTCTTCACTGAGATGGTGCCTCCATTGGAACACGAACACCCGAGGTATCAAGCCAATACTTTGTCAAGGCATGACTCTCTACAAACAGTCCACCGGAGGAGTCTTGCGCCACATGCGTGCGAGTGGTGGGAGAAGATTCCCAAGAAGCCCATTCACAGGAACCCATTCGAGGAGCCACTTCCTTTTGAGTTCCAAATCCCAGAACACCTGCCAAACAGTCCAATGTGTCCGGCCAACGAGAAGCATGTCAGTGGCGGAACAGGTGTGTGCGTTTATCACGGGCGCGGAAAGGGGACATCAAAACTGGAGGGAGTGTATGACTCAGATGGAGCTTGACGATAAGATGGGCAGAGTAAATCGAATTGTCCCTAGCTAGATACGGCAAGTCTCAGGGTATTACAAAGCTATTAGGACACTGTAGACCCCATTTCTATAGTCTTAACCTATACTTCTAAACTCGTATATTCTGGCTTGTTCCATATCCCCCCCCCCCTACATCTGTAGTCGACGAAGAAAAGACGGAATGTGGTAGAGACCAAAACACAGCCCAGACAAACCAGGATCATTACGCCTTTTCACCACTACGTTAAAGATAAGACTGTAGAATTTTAGAAGGTACTGTACAGATTTCTTGTTGTTACCGTTGTACATTTATTTCTTTTGTCTTGTTTATTTACTTAATTTACTTTATGATTTGTCAAGCAACGCTGTCGGGTAACGTGTTTTATACACTGCGGGAAGTTATTGCTGAGATATTTGCCCGAGCCCTTTGTGTTTATTGATCAATAATCTAAACCGAAGAAGCAATCTGAGTGTGTGCAGCCCCCTTGTACGTTGTCTGCCCCTCAGAAGGCATAACATGGTCATATGATGGACCATCACTCTTCTTGGTCCAGAAAGACTGGCTACTCTTGAAGAACAGAGGCGGTGGGTTGCGGATATGAGTCAAGAGGAGAACAACAACCCAGACTAGAGTAATAGTGGGAAGCATCCAAGAGCTGGTCTGGTAGGCAACGGAGTCTGCATCGTTATACCTTAAGCATGCAACAAGACTTGTTCCAATACCAAGAAGAGCGAAGAGTAGATGGCGAGTGATGGCCCATTTACTCCAGGGAGTTGTGCGTGAGATGATGGAGAGAATGACCATCAGGATGAGAGAGATTCCAGCGGCTATGTAGGTATAATTGAACTGCGTGATGGGTTAGTATGAGAGCTTGTAGTTCAGAAGCGAGGACTTACGATAAGCTCGAAGCGCTGCCACATCTTCTCATTGACCTCAGACTCGAATGCAGCATCAGTCTGCTCAACTCCCTTACTTTCGTTCTCTTCGTTGACTTCATCAACAAGGTTGACCTTGAAGGTCTCAAGCAGGGCATTCTCCATTGAACTGATGAGTGCCATCATGGCGTTGTAGAATGTAGCAGCTTCCTCGGCATCGGGCTTATCCTCGTCTAGCATTGTTTCGGTGTATTTAGCGATCTGTGGCCAGAAAGTACTGTTGATGGTGGAAATGTTGGTCAAGGCATCATTTGCTGTGTTCCAGGTCGTTATATACTGGGGTGTGTAGGTCTCGAAAAATTTGTTGGTCACCTTTGTTAACTCGTCTACGATAGCCTTGGTAGTCGCCTTGGCGAGACGGTCGATGTCGTCGAGGAGCACCGAGTTCACGTTGAGGCGGCTGAAGACATCGATGATCTTGGTCCAGATGACGAGCTGGGTAAAGCCCTGAACGAATAGGCAGAGTGCGAGGTGGAGTGGGTAATGAAGAAGAGTCCAAATCTGCTGACGGAATGGGGGGAGGTAAGGGTTCTTCATCCAGTCAAAGTATATGAGGAACACGGCGTAGATAGCGGTTGCAGAGGCGGTGACAATGCCAATGGTTTGAGCGTCTGTCATGGTATCAGCTCGAGTTCCTACTCATCAAATGGATAGCCTTGGATATAGACTTACCCCATGCATCAGGGCTATTAACGATGGTAACAACACTCCTTGATATTGTAATAATTCCATCCCCGACAATAATGACAGTCAAGAGACCAATGCGCTTCATCAAATGGGTTCCTTGAAAGCTCAGGACTGGGAAGATGTAGGCTATGGCGAAGGTTATGACAACCTCAACACCAGCGAGGATGTACCACGTGATGTAGACCTTGCTATTGTGGTCGGTGAAGCGGAACGTGATGCCGAGGTAGATCATGGCGAGGACGAAGTTCAGGCCAATTTGTAGCATCATAGGCAGAACCTGCTTCTTGTACTTTCGGATGTGCCAAAGGATACTTGCGTATTCGACAGCCAAGCATAGGCGGGAGACCATGAGAATTATGGCTGGGAGGTGTTAGTTGCGTCAAGATGAATAGGGTCAAGACTTAGAGAAGTGGATGACATACACATAGTTCTCATGGTCTTCATGTTCTGGTCGTTGGGTGTAAACTTGGGAGCCACGACTGCGAAACCAACCATGACACCAAGATGGACGCCTCGAGCCGCACGCTCTGTTGACTTCACGTTAGCATAGTTCGGTAAACCATTCTAAATGTAGCTCACCAAAGATACTATCTGTAACAAACCGGACATCGTACAGACTGGTAACAAGCCATGTAATCCAAAGAACACTGCCCGTGGTCAGTTTGATCCAGTTTTGTCTGGTTTGGTTCGATGCTCGTACCTGAAGTAGCCGACATATGCCTTGAAGCGTTCGTGGCTGTTGACGCCTTGGGTTTCGCAGAAAACAGTATAGTTGGCGGCAAAGAAGAGATCGTAGAAAAGCTCAAGCAGGCTGGCATCCTCATGCTAGAAGCAAGTTACGTTAGCAGGTATCATAGCATCTTCCACAATTTGCAAACCTTTTGAAACTGGGGGCAGTCGTCCTCATATCGGTTACCGAAGAGGCTCAGATCAGGAGCTGTGCCGCGTTTGGTAGGAAGAGCATCGGTGCCAGAGTCGGATTCTGCTACGAGAGGGCTCTTGAGAAGGGCGAGCTTCTCGGCAGCCGTTACCGCCTCGGGAGATTCTTCCTTTGCCATTGTTTACCAGAATCAAAATTGTACTGTCACAGATTAACCTCGAATTTAATGATGCCATCACGACAGGCCTGAGTACTCATTCACATCCTACAACAGTCCCTGTACATACCTTGAGATGCGTGTCTGTCGACCCAGTCTACTGCAGTCTTCTCGAGGCTCTGTGGAAGGCAGGACTGCCTTACTTATGTAGACCCCCTCGAGGCTCTAGATATGGAAGAGGAGCAGGGGCTTCAGGGCCCAACAACAGCTTTAAACATCGATCATGGCCACGAATGCATGGACTGCTCCAGCTGGTGTGATCATCTCAACGATACTTGATATTAGTGAGGGTCTTAGACACAGCAGGAGCCAGACTGAGTTCAGTGGCTTGGTCCCTGATAAGAGAGTAGAGACAATCCGCTGTCTAGAGTCTATCCGTAGCGTAAAACATCATCATGGGGGACCCAGTTAGTTGGCACATAGTTCCTTCTGATTGAACAATTGCAGTGGTGGTAGAATCTTACGTGAGAGAGCGGACAGCCCCCAACTGTTTAAGTGGGCAACGGCGTTTGGCTAGCTCAAGAGACGGCACGTTGGATCAACTCGCTAGGACTCAACGAGATGCGTTGATTCGTGAATGGTGGTCAGTCCATCTGATCTCAGAGACGCCGGTAAGGCTTGGCGAGTTTGTTGTCGACGCGCGGGATCCACGAGGCTGGAAAGGCTTGGTCCTTGCAGTGGAGCGAGTTATTAAACGGAGAGTTGCGGGATTACCAAGGTCCCAATGTTTTCTTTCGTATTGGTGATGAGTTTTCGCTCTTTTGGGGTGTATTTTGCGTTTGCTGACGGGTTGATGCGTTGATCCTTCGTGCTTTTGTCCAACCCAGGCAGAGGCTTTTCGTTTCTCCCCTGTCTGACTTCTTCAGCCGCACTTCACGACTTTGGTCTGACCGTCATTACCACACCAGAACTGCTTCAGGCCTTAATTTCGTTCAATTTTCCATCATTTATATAACTAGACTGACTAGGCCATGTCGTGGAACGGCTAAGAAGAAGCACTCATATCACTCACCCAGACGTGGGTGAGACTGGAGACGTGATCTCAATGCACAGGAAATGAGAGATCATATCTGCTCATGGTCAGGTGCAATAACATCGAGTCATTGGTGTCAAAGCGACATGAATAGATCGAGTCACTGCATGCAACAATCAGTCAGCATGTCCTCGCAGAATACAACCCATCTCGTAGGGCTGACAAAGTGGGTCCGTGTGCATATCATCCAAAGTCCCGTGACCTGGCAGCAAATGAAGCGCTTTAATCTCGATCTCGACGCGTCAAACGCGTCTCCTTGGCTTGGCTTGGCTTGGATTGGCTAGTGCTTTCATGAATGTGCATGAGCAACAAACCACAGCTCGAGACGATGCAATGCTAGACCTATATACGGAAAAGTCAAAGACGTGACGGCATCATCTGTCACTCACACAACCTCGCCATGGATTCCTCCGTTACCCCGAACGCTCGAAAGAGAACCCATTTCGAAGACGAACCAGTCCCGACTCCTGCGACCCTCAAGAAGCGCCGACTCGACGAACTTGTGCCTGGATCTCCATCGACACCCAAGGCACTCAATGCTATCAACTCAGCATATCCATCCGTCATATCGAATGATCAGAACTCATGGCCACCAGTAGACATCAATCTCGAGGTGCCTAGCTTCGGCCAGGAACCCGCAGCGTCCCCATCACAAATACAAAAACAGCCGTCACAAGCACCAGCCCAACCTGCCGCAGCGCCCAAGTTTCGCCCTGCGATCAAGCTGTCCGCATTAAAAGGTACAAAATGGGATACTGAAGATGCACACCGTCCTGCTCCTCTACCGAAGAAGGTAGGCCCTGGTCGGCCGAGGACTACTACACCAAAGAAGCCCGCTGCTGCCAGAGGCAGACCACGAAAGCGAAAGGTTCAGGATCCGTCCGAGGAGAAGGAACAGGCTGCCGAGTCTGCAGAGCCCCTAGAATCCACTGATGAGTTGTCGGCGACAAATGGAACACTATCCGTAGCGAAGCCTACGCCAAAGGGTATCCTGACACCTACCAAGAAAGGCAGACCCCGAGGGCGTCCGAAGAATGTCACTTTTGGGGCAGGTCATCAAAATGGCGAGGTTTTCTTTGAAGATTTGCCAAAGAAGCCCAAGACTCCACGCAAATCGGCCAATTCTGAAGCAGACGAGATCGTGTGCGCAATGTGCTTGAAGCCTCATTCCCAGGCCCCGAACCAAATTATTCTATGCGATATGTGTGATTTTGCGGTTCATCAGGAATGTTACGGTGTGCCCGATATCCCGGAAGGCGATTGGCTTTGCAAGTCGTGTACTCAAGAGGACATACTTAAGACGCCGAAAAAGACTGCGGGTGTGGAAGCTCCAACTATCAAGCTCGCTGCTGACGTACCCGACATTGCCAACTTAGAGCAGCATGTGAGATCATTGCAACGAGTTCTTCTAGATCGATGTACCGGAAGAAGACGTTTGCAGTTGTCTGGCCAGCTAGAGGCTGAGGAAAAGGTCTACCAGCTTGTGGAACAGACAGTGGTTGCTGGCGAAGGAAACTCAATGCTTCTGATTGGAGCAAGGGGCTGCGGCAAGACGACTGTAAGGCGAACTACGTTTCTACTCAGGATGGCCCGAAAGCTAACTTCACGTCTTGCAGTTACTAGAAAAGGTCATCGCAGACGTATCGCTGGAGCACAAGAGTGATTTTCATGTGGTGAGGCTCAATGGCTTCATCCATACTGACGACAAGCTTGCGCTGAGAGAGATCTGGAGACAACTGGGCAAGGAGATGCAGGTTGAAGACGACTTGATGAACCGAGTGAGTGCAGTCCAGACTTCCCACTGACTATGCTTGTACTGACGAACACAGACAAACTATGCCGACACCATGGCGTCGTTGCTTGCTCTCCTGTCACATCCGTCCGAGATCATCGGCACAGACGAAGGTGTCACGTCACAGTCGATTGTGTTTGTGATTGACGAGTTCGACATGTTTGCATCTCACCCTCGACAAACACTACTGTACAACTTGTTTGATATTGCACAGTCAAGAAAGGCGCCCATCGCCGTGGTGGGCTGTACTACTCGGCTGGATGTTGTTGAGATGCTGGAGAAGCGTGTCAAGAGTCGATTCAGTCACCGATACGTCTATCTCTCCCTACCCAAGTCTCTGCCATCGTATTGGCAGGTCTGCAGGCAAGGGTTGATCGTAGACAGCGATGAGGCTGAAAAGGAGGGCATCAACACCTACCTCGAAGGGCATACCGAGTTCCAGAAGTATTGGAGTCAAAAGATCGAAGTAAGTCGGCTCGTCTCTGGATCTAGACATGGTGCTAACAAGCAGCGTAGGGATTATACAGGGAGCGATCATTCCAGGATTTGCTTCAGTATCACTATTACACAACAAAGTCAGCTTCGGCATTCCTTACCGAATGGATCCTGCCTCTGTCGGCTCTCTCGGCCAACGACGTGACGCTCAAGATACCTGCTGTGCAAGGGGATATTGAATCCCTGACGCCTCCTGACTCTAGGCTTCACCTTCTGTCTACACTTTCTGAGCTGGACCTGGGACTTCTTATTGCTGCAGCACGATTGGACATTGTAGCACACACAGACACAGTGAACCTAGCTATGGCATACGACGAGTACAGCTCGTTGATGGGGAAGCAGCGAGTGCACTCAGCAACGTCAGGCATGCTTGCTGTAGGCGGAGGTGTCCGAGTCTGGAGCCGTGGCGTGGCCGGCATTGCATGGGAACGGCTAATCTCGCTGGGATTGCTGGTGCCAGCCGGTATAGGCGGTGCACGTAACCTTGGCCACGGGGGTTTAGAGGGCAAGATGTGGAAGGTGGACGTGGCGCTGGAGGAGATCCCAGCCGCGGTGAAGCTGAGTGCTGTATTGGCGAGATGGTGTCGAGAGATATGAGGAGAAGAGTGGAGGAGGTTACCGGTACTGTTTAACGATACGATGCCCTGTCGGCGTGCTAGATACACATCTGTATTCTATAGATCGACTCTTACTAATGATGCCCCTGCATATGTAGTTGAGGCATGTCACGAATACCTCGACGGTACTTGGATATATCCTTTGACTTAATGCATAATCCTGCGACGGGAACAAGACGGGTATTGTCAAGGGACGACAGATGTGTGTGTGAGTGTGCCTTGAAGATCGCGGTGAGTTATTCTGGCATCCGAGCACACGGTAATAATGTGGATATACGGTGTACTAGAGATAGTTGTAGTCTTGCTGGATGTATCATCTCAAAGCATACTAAAATCTCACCTGGACCAAGCGTGCTTCTTAGTGAGATGTGCCCTGTCAAATGACAGCGTGAATTTAGATTTGGTAGGTACTGTTGGTTCGACGACTTGACAGATTTTGAAAAGCGAAGCTATTTTCTGATTTGAGCAGTGAATAATATCAAACGTCACCGCAAACATGGGGCCTTTTATTCGCTCAGTTGAGCTGAGCTACTAGTGGCAAGCGAATACAACTCCCCCAGCTTCTTCGGCCAAGGAAGGTTCTGAAGACGCGAGAAGGGACCTGCTGTTTTTGTGGCTTACCTAGTACCTAAGTTACTTACTTACCGCTGCCTGGGGCTGAAGGATTGCAGTGTTGTAGGTAGGTATGTACTGTACTGTCCGTACCTGCCATAATAAGTTGTAGTAGCATTATTATTTCTTGGTAACCTCCCGTCATCTCAAATCTTCAACACCCAATACGTACATCACAAAACAACAAGAGAAGATCGCCAACTCTTGCTCAAAAAACTTGGCATCAACTCAACACGGACCCCTTTTTTTTTCTCCATATATAGAGCCTGGATCTACTCAACTCAGCTCTGTTACTCAGCATTTTTCTCACCTCTCGGCAGTTGGAAAAACGTATATTGTGTCGATCACCACCACCACCAAGCAAAAACATGACTCGGTCTACATTCACAACAATCACACCCTTGCCATCAGACATATCCCGCCAGCATGTAATCGACTTCCTCCACGATCATCTCGCCATGATCGACCTGAATCCCCTCATTATAGAACGCCACCAAATCCCCCCTCCGCCACACGCCCCAGAGGAAGAGAAGCGTTGCGTATGGTACTCCATGACGGACCGTATCGACTACCTCCCTGGCGGCATCATCTCCGGCCAGGTCTCGTATACTGCTGCCTTTTTCGACTCCCCGGATGGACTCCAGACGCACAGCTACGCTCCTATGGGGCTCGATCTCCGCGGCCGTTGGTCTGTAGGTGGTACGCTCCCAGGAGAGCGTCCGCAGCCTGTTGAGCTGGGCCTTGGGGCGCCGACCACGGGGCTTTACCTCCGTGAGGATGTCGATATGCGCTGTAACATGCTGATGACAGGGTTTGTCAAGAAGACCATTAAGAAGTCCCATGGAACTCTAGTCGAAAAGCTGTCGCAGAAGACGACCATGAAGGCATCAAGAAACTCTATGCAAAACTTGGGATCCAACTCCCCAGGAAGCCTTCAAACACCAACCCCTACAGGATCTGAATCTTCAGGAGTACCACCCATGGGGCCCCTTCTCCCACCTCCTGTGAACAACGACCAGCGCGGGTTTGCCCCGGATTTATCTTCTCCTCCTCCATACAGCCACGGCACACCCTCTTCAAGTATGGGCGATGTGCATCAGCAGAGGAACGGCGGTCTGATGCCCCCCGGGCAGCCTCAGCGGCTAGGGTCGAATCAGTCAGGGCTTAGTCACTCTGGAACTGTCTATCGTGGCAATAGTAGACCTGATCACTACACGGAGTTTTCAGACCAAAACCCCTACGCTGGTTCACATTCTCCGCTCGACGAGCGGGAGAACTATGCGGAGCTAGATGACGGCACCCATAACCATCCCCGCCACCAGGAGGAAAAGATAGGACCAGCTGAACTGGCTTAAGAAGCGCTTGAGGTAACATATTAACAGCAACTTGTTTGGGTTTGGAGCTGGGGCGTTATTTCTGGGCTGGGTCATTTCGTCTATCTTTTGGATACCTAACGAGGTATGAGCAGAGCACACATTGACAACGTACAGCATCTCGAAACACGGATTTAATGAGCATAATGATGAATTACGTCAGGTACTATACGTATCTATATTACACCAACGGTACAAATCATCTCCTAGCAAATGCAAATGCCTTCCGAAGTCCTATCTCTATCAAAAGTCCTCAAAAAAAAACAAAAGAAATCCCCTTCAGTGCGATTTACCCATCCCCGGGATGCCCTAAGTGGGAATACGCTTCACACAGAAGATCAACTGCTCCCGCAGCCCCTGAACAGAAAGGTCTCTCTTCCCTGTCCCTCCTTTCTCCGAGCCATGCCCAGCCTCTCTAATCCGAGACATGAGTGAGATTTTTTAACAAAGAGACGGGATGATGTGAGGCCTCCACGCTTCAACGGGCTAAACGCGAGTGCAGGATTGTCCAAGAAGTGAAAAAAGGTGTCATTAATACGTGGTTCAGAAGAAGTGAAGTGAAAATGTCATTGAGCGCTCGTGGTGAATCATGGCGTTGTGAACTCATCAACAGGCGCCAATCTCAAGTGTGAGTTGGCAAGTTGACGAACAGACATGGTGCTCTTGTTCGTTTCTCGAGACTGAAGATGCCCTTGGGAGTCCTTGCTTGTGTTGTTGCGAGCTTACAGGACCATGAGACCGAAGGCGGCGGCGACAAGGCCGAGGCTGAACTGGACAACACCGGCGCCGGCGGTGACAACGGGAGTCTCGGGGACCTTGTCGCCCTTGGAAGGCTTGTCGGCCTCGGGGGTCTTGGGCGTGGTGGGCGTGGTAGGCTTTTCGGGGTGCTCAGGCTGCTCGGGGTGCTCAGGCTTGCCCGGCTTTTGAACCTCAGGCTGCTCAGGCTTCTCAGGGTGGCCGGGGTAGCCAGGCTTCTCGGGGTGCTCAGGCTTGCTAGGCTTCTCGGGGTGCTCAGGCTTGCTAGGCTTCTCGGGATGCTCAGGCTGCTCGGGGTGCTCAGGGTAACCAGGCTTCTCGGGGTGGCCAGGCTTCTCGGGGTGCTCAGGGTAACCAGGCTTCTCGGGGTGGCCAGGCTTCTCGGGGTGCTCAGGCTTGCTAGGCTTCTCGGGGTGCTCAGGCTTGCTAGGCTTCTCGGGATGCTCAGGCTTGCTGGGCTTCTCAGGGTGCTCAGGATGCTGAGGCTTCTCGGGGTGACCGGGGTAGCCAGGCTTTCCGGGGTAACCAGGGTGGTTAGGGATCCAAGTAGGACCAGCAGGGTGAGTCTCAGTGACGGTGCAAGGGCAGTCAGTGATGGTCAGAGTGCATGGCTCAGTGACGGTGTAGTCCTTGCCGCCGAGGTGGAAGCTGGTAGGACCGGGGCAGTAGGTGGTGTAGACATCGTACACGCTGGTGACGGTGACGGTGCCGTTCTTAACAACGGTGGAGAGGGTAGGGAGGGGAGCAGGAGAGACGACTGTGGTCTGGGCAGCAGCAACGCCAGCAAGGGCGATGAGGGCGGCAGTGTTGAAGGCGTACATTTTGAAGGATTGTTTGGGACTTTGTTTAAAGATCGAGTTCCGGAAGTTAAGTGCGAGTTTGCTGGGAGTGAGCGAACGAATACGGTCAAGAGAGTGACTTGGGCGAGGTTGTTAACGAGTGTGGGTTGCAAAGAACGAAGAAGATGCTGAGTGATGGAGAGAAAAGACTTGTTGAAGCGGTCGAAGAAGGCGTCTTTTATCTACAGGTGAAGCCTCAGACACTGGCCAAGGAGAATTTGTTTACCCTCCCTTTTGTCTCACTCGATGTCTTTTGTTTTCCTCTCCGAGACTCTGCCCCTGAGGCTTGCGACAGTGTGGGCGCCACGTCAAAGAATGGTAAGCAGGCGTATCGTCATGTTGCTTCATTCCAGTGCGCAAGGGAGGATGAGAAGGAAATTACGGCTCCGTTCTAAGGGAGTTGTGGCCTGGGCTACGGGATGCAGGGAGAGTTTTGTTTGTGTGTATGTAATTTCACTGGATGGAAGGAGTAACTATTCCGCGAGGTTCTATTTTGGGTGCTTTTGGTATGTTTCTGAGCAATCTCGAGTATGAGTGTAAGTATATTTTGAGTCGATGGAGGTCGGTCGAGGTAATGTGTACGCTAGATTGTATGTCGTGTATATCGTGTATATCTATCCATCAACACGTTGGCGAAAATTGCATCTTGTAGTGCCAACAGTACTGATGTATGTAAGTCAACTCTGTAAACAAAACCCTCATCAGCAAAACAAACCAAAATAAAACACAAAAAAGCCAAAATAAGAAATTTCCACCGTAATAAAACCACATCATTCGATAAAAAAAAAACAAATGCTCCAGTAATCGATCGATCTGGAAGCTGCCTTGCTTCGTCTTGTCTTGTCTCTTCCTCCCTTGCTTTACTCATCTACCCTGTGTTCAGCCGGTGAGTTCCCCAACATGCATTCACATACACTCCGTCAATCGGTTTTTTTTTTTTTTTCTTCTTCAGCCTCTCTTTGAGGCCATGTCTTGTTGAGACAGCGGGAGAAGGATGCCGAGGACTGAGCGAGATGAGAGAGTTTGTGTTTTTTTTTTTTTTCAAGATATTATTTGGACATTTGTTCCCCTATTAAAAATGGTTTATGTGTTTTGTCTTTGCCAAGGATGTTCCAAGGCTCGACCACAGGTTATAGAACACAACAGGAAAATAGAAGCAGCCGTTTGCTGTGTGAGAGGTGCTAGTTTAGTTTTAATTACCAGCATGCAAGTGAACATGCTTGCCCCTATTATTTGCAGCTGTGCATCAAGCTTTTGGCATTGGACTGCCGTGTGAAGCAGGATGTTATTAGACACGGCACGTATTCAGCCTCTGATTCGCGCTATATGGCGTGCTCCTAAACAAGAATTATTATGCATTATCACAGACAAATGCCGGCATTCTTTAAATCTATCAGACTAGGTACGCCTACCTACATGTGGAATGTGTGTGCTACGGCTAAACATGACGTGGCCCACAAGCAGGGTCAACAAACAAATACCATACCATACCATACCATACCATACTACCTACTGTACGTTAGTTATTAACATGAGCTCACAATTCAGGTGCACACGTTCAGTTCACATGGAGCAAGGTTACTTGCGAGTCCAGAGACGGAGTAGATGAGTTAATTCATTTCTTTGTGTTTCTTTGTCTTTGTTTCTCTCAGCAAAAAGCCATCGAGAGACCGCCCATGTTTCTTTTATCTATGTGCAGTTGTATATTTCAGCGCTGGCCCGCCGTGTAACGTACCCGACTCCTTCCAATGCAATGCAGTACTACTTTCGGCCCCAGTTTGCTCTTAACATGGTCCCGTTCGTGGCATGGTAAACAAGTAAATAAAAAAGAGATTGAGAAGAAGAAATAAACCCAACCCCCTCC
>JABCKB010000507.1:0-47619 GCA_013184455.1 Fusarium continuum
AATTTCATAAAAATATGCGGTAGTTATCTCTTCCACGTAATGTCTTGCATATGTCATCTGTTCTTGGCGACACTATTGTGCCCAAGCCATGTCGGCATTTTGAATACTACGCACAAAAAAGCGATGCGTGCTGGGGGAGATAAATGTTTTGGTATTTAGATCCACATTTATACCAAGATTGGTGGTTCCTATTTCTCCCTTTCACTAAGGCGCGCGACCACAAGATACCAGAAATTTGTTAAGTGGTGTTGATGTTGATGTGATTGATCTAACGAGCTACCTCAGGACTATAGTGCTAGAAATAGTCCAAGTCAAACCGCTGCAGTGCCAAAATATCATCATAATGCTAGTGTGATAGATATCCTGTCAGGCGATTCAGCAAGCAACCAAGACATTTATCTAACCTTGAGTAAAATCAAGGAAATGCTCCTATTGAGGTATTTTAGTTCATGCCTTTGCTGTTTTCCATAGTCTGCGCGGCTTGTCCACGACGACGACGGGCAGCCTCCTCCGCCACAACAACAGCCCGCTGCTCACTTATCAGAAGGCGCTGCTTGCGAAAGGCTCCAAATGCAGAGATGACTGAACAAGCCGCAACAGCAGTCGCTACCTTCATTTCCACCTTGAACGCTTCCGCGTAGGTGTAACGAACAGCTGACCACTGTGAGCTTGAAAGGCGAGTGTCAGAGCCACCGATTGTTGCTTGCTCGTAGGGGGTCAGAACACCTGCGAGGTACTGTGAGCTCTTCTCATTGAGCAGAGCCGACGAGGCAGCGATACCCAAGCTACCGCCCAGGAGTCGCACCTGGGAGAGAATACCCTGCGCGGGGGCTGCGGCATCGTTAGCATTAGTACCTAGTAATACCTACTTTTATTCGATACGTACCATAGTCCCGAATAGGCACTTCCACCGTCGACAACATAGTCGATGATGCCACGGTTAATCCAAAGCCGAGGCCACAGAACGTCATGTAGCCGAGCAACTTGGCATCTTCAGGTTCATGTGAGAGCGAAACGAGCAATCCGCAACCGACTGTCATGAAGCATGAGCCGGCTAACAGTGACTCAAAGGTATAGTTCTTGGTAGAATTGATCTTTCCTGCTATTACGCTGCCGATTGCCGATGTTCCAAGCATGGGTAGCAACATGACGCCTGCGAGAAGAGCCGATTTGCCGCTGACGACCTGGAATCGCAGGGGGATCGCGTATATAAGGAGCAAGTACGGGAACCCGTTGAGAAGGGTGTTGATTACGGCAGTAGAATAGATCCTGTTCCGAAAGACGTCGACCGGGAAGGCGGGGGCAAAACGATCGTACCATCGACGTTGAATGAAGATCTGCCAAAAAACGAGCAAACCGCAGGCGAGTATGCCGCACACCAATGGGCCAATGAACATGGCAGTCTTCCATCCTTCATTAGATCTCTCGGTACCTGCGTTTTGGAATGAGAATACAACCAGAACGGCTGCGGCGATAGCAAGAAATGATCCCAACAAGTCGAGTTCTCTCCAAGCACGTCGTTGTTGAGAGGGCAGGTATTCAGCTTTCGGCCATGTGCAGATGAAAATGACGAGAGACACGAAGCCAACCGGGCCACTAAGAAATATTAGGTGTGCCATATATAGCATGAGGGGAGGAGTAATACTTGATCCAAAAAACCCATCTCCAAGAAGCGTAGTGTGTCAAGATGCCACCAAGAACTGGACCAAGAACACCTGAGACAGTGATGACCAAACCGACCAAAGCCCCCATATGTTGCCTGATATCGTCGGGACTGATCTCTGGCAGTATGATCATTGTGA
This sequence comes from Fusarium continuum, assembly GCA_013184455.1. Taxonomy (NCBI): domain Eukaryota; kingdom Fungi; phylum Ascomycota; class Sordariomycetes; order Hypocreales; family Nectriaceae; genus Fusarium; species Fusarium continuum. The sequence goes on from JABCKB010000507.1 coordinate 1,803, forward strand.
GAGAGTACAGCCCTGGCTTGGTTAGACCCTCAAATCATGGGAGGAGTGTTGGGCTTACCTGAGCCACCGATGCCTTGGAGAGCACGAAAGGCGATGAGCTGATTAATGCTCTGGGCGAACCCACAGGCCAAAGAAAAGACGAAGAAGATGACATAGGCTGCGATGAAGGCATTACGACGCCCGACAATGTCGGATATGCGAGCAAAGACGATGGCGCATCCTAGATAAGCAAGCGTATAGGCGAGAGCGACCCAGTTAACGTCTTCGAGGACCTCAAAATCAACACCTATACTATGTAGGCTTGTAGCGACGATGGAGGTATCGATCATGGAGAGGAAGAGGCCTAGAAGGACTCTTGAAAGGTATATGTTAGTCGAGAGTTGGTACCAGTAGAAAGGGAGCTGGAAGGTACCCAAGACACAAGCCCCAAAATCGAGCTGGAGGTATCATAGGTTCTTGGATTTCATCGCAGACTGAGCTCGGAGAGGAAGGCTCTGTCTGTGAAGCCAAGACGGTCTCTGGTTTGCCTTCATCGCTGACACGCACGTCGTCGCCGTTCACTAGTCCTTCATCCATCGCAGACTTGGGAAGGGAGATGCAGTGGGAGAGAAAATAGTTACGGCAGATCCTGGGCGGTTGTGTAGAGATTGTAAGCGAAAATGGGAGGCAGTTGCATGGGGTTCGAGTAATCTGATAAGCAATCCTTCGCAAGACGTAGCACTGCCAGCAGACGGAATGAATCGCAACAGGTGTGGATTCTAGAATACTTTACTTAGACCAATAACGCTGTGGTTATCAAGGTGATTCTTCCGGCGCTCCGTTTGTCAAAACTCCTTGTTACCATATAGCGTATCACCGCAACGAGAATATCAGGAGTCTGGTTCTTTTATATGACGATGATGAAGGGGGCTGCTGGGTGAGCCATCCCGGAGACTTTGGAAGCAGTCATCCGATATGACAGAAATGATACATTACTCGCATATAATACATGCAGTCAGAGATTTGGCGAGACATTCTATGGGCATCATTGAAATGGCAATGGGAGACTAAACATGGCCCAGTCTAGGCAATTCCGCAACACTGGATGTCAGTCAACACGAGGTCGTCGCAGTTTGTAGTGGGTCCACTCTCGCACTCGCTTCCACAAATCCCCACTCACGTCTGCAGGTTCAAAGGTTGGGACTGAGAAGATGCTACCGGCACAGTAAGTACAAGGGAAATCTTCAAGGCTGGCGCTAGGCAGGAAAAGGCAAACCCATTCGAGGACGAGGGGAGTCAGAGATAGGTACCGTATTGAGAAACATGGGCAAAGTGATGGAGGAGCCAGTGAGACTGACGTATGTCGAAAACGCCGTTTGCCAAGAGATCCAATGGATAAAGTCCGATCATGCATAAGGTACCTAGGTAAACAGTCGCTTGTCTGCAAGAATGTAGCTAGTGAAATTTGGTCCACCATCGAAGCTATAAATCTCGGAAACTTTTGTCTACAAATAAAACATTGTTCGTTAGTATATCCTGAGGAAGGTGATGTGTTTTTTAGGAGGTGACAATTCCGCGCCTGTTTTCTCGGCCACTCATGTACTCTCCTTAAACCAGGATGGCACCTGATCCCAGCACGCTACGCTTCTCGACTCATGTTTGCTACCTTAGTACTAATAAGACAGTCAGACTGTTCCTCAAAGCTTCTTGTTAAAGGCAAAGTATTGCTTGTTGCCAAACCTGTAGAGCTCTCTCTTCCAGACTTCAATGAGGAGTTGCATTATAAAATTCTCAAAAATCCTCTATTAAGTATAAGATGACATGTCTTCTTCCTTAGAGTTACCAAATTAATAACTCAGTATTCTTTGTCCCATCTCTTACTACCTACAGGACTCTCTGCCAGACTCACAATGCGTGGACCAAAGCTAGACCTGATTTGGATAGCTGATGTGGAGAGACAACCAACCACCGACCGCATACCGTCCAGGCTCTCCACTTGTCGCCAGCCCACGCCTCCAGGCCGTGACGCAGCAGTTCTTCCCTCCACTCTGATGGTCAGAAATGATTATTCACCACCATCGCTTTCACTGGAGCCTTATTCAAGAGCTTCATCAACGGCATTTATACCAGCAGCTTCCATCCGGAAACTCGCAACACTCGTTTGTCCGAATTCCGATTACTCGCTGTGTGACTTGTTCAGACAAATCTACGCAACGCGGCAGCGTCTCATCCTCACCTGGCCAGCCACCTACACATCCACACAACTTATAAGTGAACCCCAGATAGCTCAACCATGGCCGATGTCATGACCCAGACTCCTCCGGTCCTCCATGGCCCATCGGAGAAGGAGCGGAAATATGACCGCCAACTCCGACTATGGGCTGCATCTGGTCAGGCTGCTCTCGAGTCTGCCAACATCCTCCTTATCAACTCTGGTGCTGGTACCGTTGGTGTTGAAACACTAAAGAATCTTGTCCTGCCAGGTATTGGTCGATTCACCATTGCTGATCAGAGCGCAGTCACTCACGAAGACCTGGGCATCAACTTCTTTGTGGACGACAGCTGGCTTGGCAAGTCGAGAGCTGAAGCCTGCACCAACTACCTATTAGAGCTTAACCCTGAAGTCCAGGGCGAATGGTTTCCAAAATACCAGGTAAGCCAGTCACTTTATCCAACATGGCTTCATCTCGCTAATATGTTGCAGGATGAATCTTTCAACCTCAAGGGCTTTCTTGGCAGCTCACCTGCTTTCACCATGATCCTATATGCACTACCTCTACCGCAGGATCAAGTCGAGCTTATCCAGGATTATGCTCATCAACATAAAATACCAACTATTGTCGTTCACTCTGTAGGGTACTATTCCTACTTCAAGACGATCCTGCCTGGCACATTTCCCATTGTCGATACCCATCCTGATGAGACCGCCACCACTGACCTGAGACTGCTCGCCCCTTGGTCTGAACTCACTGAGTTCTCTAGGGCCATGACCGAGAACATTGAGACTCTTGATAATCATGAGCATGGGCATTTACCTTTGGTTGTCATTCTCCTTCATTACCTCGAGCAGTGGCAACAAACACACGATGGCGCCTACCCCACCAGCTATGCCGACAAGATAGCATTCCGCAAAACAATATCCGAGGCCATGAGGACTGACAATCCCGAGGGAGGCGAAGAGAACTTTGAAGAGGCCATAGCTGCCGTCATGAAGCATGTCGTAGCACCATCCCTCCCAAGCTCCCTTCAACAAGTCTTCGACTACGTACACCAGGATCCTGTAAGCACACATCCAACATTTTTCTAGAAACGGACGCTAACACTAGGTCAGGAAGAGATCAAGTCCGGTTTCTGGATCATCGCAGAAGCGGTGAAACGTTTCCATTCCGAGCACGGTCGTTTGCCTGTCCCTGGCGGATTGCCCGACATGAAGGCCCAATCCAACGTGTACATCAAACTCCAGAATATTTACAAGGAGCGAGCTCGCCAGGATGTCAATCAAGTCCTGGAAACGGTTCGAAGCATTGCAGGTGGTGATGATGTGGATCCCGAGCAGGTCGAGCTCTTTTGCAAGAATGCTCGTTTCATCAAGCTCATCAACGGCCTTGAGGACAAGTCGACCAAGCTCGATCAGGTTGTTGGTAAGTTTTGATTGTCATTGAATACCTGGTGAGCTTGGTGCTAAAGCGTAATGTACAGAACAGCAACTTGCCAATGACGAGATTGCCGCCATTGCTGGCCCTGAGATGCCGCTGTCTCTTGTTCCGCTCTACGTCGCTCTGTTGGCAACATCAAACTCTAAGACAGCCTCTGCAGATGAGATCATAGCCTTCATCAGCAACAATGCACCCCAAGCTGCTGAGAACGAGCGCTATAAGAAAACTGCACAAGAAGTAGAGCGAGCTGCCGGTGGCGAGCTTCACAACATCTCAGCCCTCACAGGTGGCATGGCTGCACAAGAGATGATCAAGATCATCACGAAGCAATACGTGCCTATCGACAACACTTGTATCTTCGACGGTATTGACAGCCGATGTCAGGTTCTTCGTCTGTAATTGGCTCAATATCTGGAGAGATATGTCGAAACAACACAGAGATAGTTATGTTCTTTTGGGGAACAGACCTCACAGATGGTCAATACGACGATTTTGAACAATCGGACAGATAGAGGTGGAGCAATGTCACGAATAATGACTTGATAGAATGATTAACAATAGAGAAAAGTCTCGATCATTGAGTTTGTCAGTCTTGGAGAATACTCTTGGGTAGGTGAAGGAGCCAAATGTATGCTCTCTTCAATGGGTGTTTTCTTAGTGTATGACGGACTACATTTTCCACATCCAGGACTCTTCTCAACTCCCAAAAATCTACCACACATTTGTCAAAACATGGGACAAGGAGATCGTAACCTACCTATCCTGGGCACGAAGAGCGGCACGAGCCCTGCCCCGATAATGCAAAAAACATACAACAGCGGGGATTCGCTGGTCGTCACCGACCCAACTACTAATCCGCCGGTTGGTGGTTTGACTGTGGGAGAGCGGACGGGATCCCGTATTTTCCACTACCTATGGTCGTATGTACCTGACTTTGCGTGACAATGGGTTATAACGTCTTCACACTCCAAGTCATCTACATCAAGTTGTTCGGGTAACCTCCCGACGTTCCCGACGAGTCCAATGCTGCTATAGTGCTTGGATGAAAGAGTTCTCAAAGTGACATTAGCGAGCAGAGTCATCTTTCATTAAAATGCTGCGTTCCGATATCCCGTTGTACCATGAACGTGTGGACAAGATCATATTGGTGATGCGAGGGGAAGGGGCGAGACACACTCGCAGTATTAACATGTTATCTCCATACCTAGGTCAGGAATCGGTGGACCACCACTTTCGCCTGCTCTAATGTCTGACAACTATAAACGATGCTTGTTATATATGTTCCAGCAAGGTACACGGAGGCGAAAGGATAGATAGCCGCCTGATCTACCTATGTTGAGAGCTCCCTAACTTATCAACGTTCGCCAACTTGACTATCCGTCCCCCTTGTGGGGAGTTTCCAATCACCGACAGCTCCTCTCTGCCGAAGGCTCACTCTTGCCTCTTTCCGAGATGGGCAGGGTTGAGTCGAGTAAGATCTATAACTGGATCAACCCTCATGGAGCTAGAATCCGTGACTGTTCAAACTTGACCGGAGGAGACAAGCACACTGTCTAAGGCCCATCCCGGTTTGCCTAAGCGAGAAGGACAGGAGGCTCAACCGAGGCGAAGTAGTCGGGAATGTTTCTGGACCCGAAAACGCTGAAGGTGGTAAGCGTGTAACGTCTCAAGTTGATCAACGGTCACATCTAAGACGGCTCACGGAACTATTTGCCACTCACCGCTTTCTAGCAATACAACCTCTCCATTTGGGGAATATCTCATCAATATTGGTCCTTGCCACCGCCTCTTCAACGGCTGCCAAGTCCTACAGACCCAGCGCTCTGCCTCATCTTCTCTGCAAGGTACCAAACAACCTTCATGCATAACCAACACTTAAAGGTCAAGGATGTATCAAAAACACTCTACTCGAGATTGTATCGTGTCACTCATCATGGCGTTTGCGTTGTGTCGGACCTACAGCCCAAGAGCATGACAGTACCCCTATCATGGGCTTATTGGTCTCCTCACAGTACCATCATCAAATTTATGGCCAACCGCAATGTTTGTTCGAAGCGATCGATCTGCTGTAAATCCTGAAACAAGTATTTCCAGAAGCCACCAACTCACTGGGCTATAATTGGTGTACGAGGCAGCATTGTCAAGCGGTAAACGAAACATTTTCTGGTCTGACATGTGGTGCAGCGTGACAATATGTGAAATCGAAATACTCATGAGTGGGCATTATTACATGTCAAATCTATTAACTCACGCTTTGACACCGAATTTCGGCGGCGACTAGTCTGAATCAAAGCAAGTTCGTATGAACTTTAATGCCGGATGTGAGGGGTCAGGGGGTGCTGTCACTACGCCATCTATATGAGACGCATCCTTGGCTTGTTATCAGATCAAATCACATATAGGTTATAAAGGTGCCACTATATATACTATTTTACGTTGTGGCTAGGAAATTACAGGGTTCCCAAACACTTTAGAGACATTATGATCGACGGGCAGGCAAAAGGGCTCTGACTAGAGTCTAGATGTTGGCTTCGTACGTATCAGAGGTTAGAGCAAAGTTCTGTAGGAAATGCTCGAATAATTAGCATACCGGCGAGACCGAGATTTCCGATATCCCGTTCAACAATAAACACGAAAGTCCTGTTCTAGCAATCCATGAGCGAGAGCTGTAGGTTCTCAACCTACTCAGGGCAACAAGCTATGCCAATATTCATGCAAATGACAGCAAAAAGCGGACAATGGGGTGTTGAGCTACTGGTGGAGGGTTAGTTTAGGGTTGAGTTTATTCTTGATATAGACAACGCCCGATGTTGAATTCGGTCTTGATGGTAACCACGGCTCAACGCCCCGACCAGCCGCTCCATGAGAGTATCTAAGAAGTCAAGACAACGACGGGCCGCTCGCGTGGCGCTGAAATTACTACGGACACATTTCCATCAATGTCACGATGCTACTAGAAGGACTTGTTACTGTCAGACCCATCTGCCCGGAGTGACAGGCATATGTCACTGCGTCGCCGAGGCATACCCGTTGCTGGGCCCAGCGGCGATGCCTGCCGAAGTGTTCCGATAGACAGCTCACGTGGGAACATGGTCGTGAAATCAGGCCGGCTCAGTTTGAAGTGGACGAGTCTTGGCGCCGGCGGCCCCAGGTCTATGTAAGGAGCGAAGCTTGTAGTTAAGAAACCGTGACAGGTACGGGATTCGGAGTCAGAACGGTTGTCCAGCCAGCCACCTTCCCTAGAAGGCAATTAGGGACCGAAACAGTTATTGGAGGAGAAAATCCGGGGTGCAGATCCTAGAGGGGATTCATGGTACGGGCCGAGGATCCCATACCCTTGGCTATTAACCAGAGTTCTGTGAGTGGTATGTAGGAGCCCCAGATGGGTCGATTAATGATCACACGCACAATTCGAGGCTCATTTGACTAAGTTATGTACCCATCCTCGGAGGTTGTCCATGTGAGCGAAGTGCTTGCTTGCGCTTTGAGCTCTGGAAGCAAGGTGATGCGGTGGTGAATTACCAGGTGAGGGACTAATTCGAGGGGGAGGCGAGTGGTAACATCGGATGAGCACCTGCATGAAATAGCGTATGACGGAAAATAAATGAAAGGGAGCGGAATTATCTGTCGGGTTAGGCTTCGAGCTCTGAGATGAGTTTGTGAAAGTCGTAGGAGCTTCGCCTACCGAGAAGGATCTGGACAGAGGGATCTCTTATACGGCCAACATGTGCGATCTCGCTTCTCAACCAACACGTACGCCTCAAACCTACAGTGAGGTAGATCAGACAATGTTGGTTCAACAGCCCAAAAAGAAATCCCGTAGATAACTAGTCAACTTAACCATAAATTTGCCAAGTCCGAAATAGGAAGCTTGAGATGTGGTTCCTGGATAAATGCGAATCGACCGGGGTATCGGACATGGTTAAAGGTGATAGGGCAACATTGGCGGCTCGACTGCCTACCAACCTACCTGAATGTACATGCGCATGCAACGCAACCCTCTTCTGGCTCCTTCATCTCGTGGGCTTGGCTGTCCTGTTAAGCCACCGCAGTCACCCCATCCCGTTCATCAACTTGGTGTTGAAGCAAAATGACGGTGCTACACTTCGGAAATAAGGGAACAACCGCACGTCGAGGGAGAGATCTTGGTCTTTGCAACCATCAGTTGACTGCCGTGAGTGCTTCGGGCCGCCCAAGCCAATATGCCCGTCATTAAGTGCTGGGTTGGATTGGGTTGGGTTGGGCTCGGCTGCGCTGGACTCGACTCCCAACTGCAGATGCTCGTGAGCCATCACCTCACCATTGTTTGATAACATCGACAAAGTATACTGCTGCCCTGACCGGTTTCATCAAAGTCCGTCTAATTAGCCTCGAGTACGACAAACGGGATGACCAGCAGAAGTTGATATGTCGGAGAGGTAGCCAAGCAGATCACGTCCTGACACGTCCCGTGTTGGGCAAATATACATACTCTGCAGGCATTTCCCAATGAGTCGCCATGCCCGAAGCTCTTCTTGAACACCAGGACCCTGATTTTAACCTGCTTTACTTTCACATCACATAGCCGCCCACTGCCGCCCCCTCTCCGAACAAGAACACGTTCCATGCTACGCTACCCCATGCGCTCTGGATCGCCCTTTTATGCGTTCATTCAAGGACTTGCATCATCCCACGAATGAGCGCCGCCCTCTCCTGTTCCCCACGATCATTCCTGTACTTCTTGCAGCGTCTTTCTCCGCATTATGCTGTAGGGGTGGCACCGTGTTGAACGTAACATCGTCGCTGCCACTTGGCAGGCTTGCTTCACTAACAGTACTACTTAAGAATGGCGTCCAGCCTTATACATATCAGTGTTGGGGGCCCTTTGATCTTCGTGGCCTACACCAGAGGATCATCTTCCCGACTAGCGCTCACAACTCCTTGTTAACATGTCTCCTTCAAGTACCAAGGTTGCCGCTGGTGGCTCCTTTCACACTTGTAAGTCATGTTCAACTCAAGAGCTTCGTGATACTATGCTAACACTCCTTCAGTTCAGGGGATCATTCCAAAGAAGCAACCGACTGCTTCAAGCAATGCAAGGCCCAGGGTTGCTGGCACACGCCGCATAACAACTCCCCACGCTTGTACCGAGTGTAAACGAAGAAAGATCCGCTGCGATGGCAAGCTGCCATGTGGCCAGTGCATCACCAGCCGGGCTCCAAAAAGTTGCTCTTACGACAAGCACCGTCAACGAATGATTCCGTCCAGAAAGTGAGTGGCATGTCAATCAATTGCACAAACCCAGCTAAACTTTCTCCAGAGCTCTGGATAGCCTAGCACAGTCTCTTGAGGAGTGTCGCTCGGTGCTTCGGCGCCTATACCCCAACCACGACGTTTCTGCGCTACGCTCCATGGACAAGCAGGAGCTTATCAATCTCTTGGCTCAATCACAATGTTCAGTTGGCGATCCTCTTCCATCGCCGCCTCTCGAGTCATCATTTCCCAAGCCCGATACAGCATTGATGCCATCAGATTCTCTACTGGAACTTCAGTCGTCTCTCGACGCTGATCTCGACTCACTCATTGGAGAGCTTGAGTTTGAGATACCAGCCGAGCAACTCGACGGCAGTGAAGAGACGAACTATCTCACGCAACAGTCGTGGTGGGATTATGGATCGAGGCAATGGAGCTCAGTACCAGTAATATCCATGATGGATGGCCAGCCATATGGGCATGAAATGGTAACTCCAGGGCAGCACTCAATCTATGAGGATGAGCGCGGTATCTACGGCTCGTTCGAAATTAGATGACGAAAAAAGACCTTGCGCGATGTATCTACACGTACGATTCTCGACTCTGAATGGGTATGGAGGTATTATGTACCCCGGGGACGCAGGTCGTCTTCTTGGCAGCCAGACCACAGCTTACGACAATTATATGAGGTCACGACCCTTTTACTGTACTTAACAAAATATGTAAACGCATATCCTTTGGTGTTTTTATTTACCCTTCTGTTTGTACTTCTGCCAAGGTGATGTGAGGTGTAGAGCTTGGTTTCCATACAGGGAAAGTACGATGAGCCTGTTCCTTCCACTCGTGTATCCTAGTTCTAGGTGCCTAAGGTAGGTGATTCCTATCACGGGACTTGCTTCTGGCCTTGGCGGTTTCGAATTTTGGATCATCTGTCATCTTCGCAGAACGCGCAAACACATCGCCAGCACTCTAGAGCCGAACATGGAACACGCACTTACATGCAACAACCTCAAATGTCGGAAAGAACTCAGCGACCGGGCTCTTGTGACGACATGCAGGTACGTTCGCTCCGTTAATAAAATGGCATTCTCTTAACTTTGGGTCTATAGCCACATCTTCTGCATAGAGTGCGCCCGGCAACTTGGGGTTATGGGACAGGAAGCCGACCGCCGAAATACCTGCCTTGCCTGTCACTCACAACTTAACAATCCGGACGACGCCGTCATCACGAACTTGAATCCAAGCGAAGAGTACAAAACCAGTGTCTTGAGCGGCTTGAGCCCCAACATCATCATGGAATGTGCCGGTCGGGCTCTCAGCTTCTGGGCCTACCAAACTACTCAAGACATATACTACCAGCAATACCTGTACAAGACCCTGACAGACAAGTATTCGAATCTCAGTATCCGCCTTGAGAAGACTGTGAATGATGCGAATTCGGAGATCGAGGGGCTTCACCACAAGTTGTCAAGTTGGTGCTCTGCTCGCTTAGACTTGACATTTTTCAGCTTACAAAACGCAGGTCTGGTAGCAGATCAAGATGCTTTGCGACGCAAGAATGACGAGGTTTCTCAGGCATACAAAGATAAGAGCCGCAAGGTTCTACAGCTGCAGGAACTATACGACAAAGTCAAGAGAAAGGCTGAACTTGGTCAGATCCAGAGAGCTGCATCTGATGCTGTTGACTCTACGTTGCAAGTCAGCCAGCTCGATCAAGGCTACGGCGGCAGTATACCTGCGCAAAGTCACGCCGATAGTCGCACTGCTCCAGCCTTTAATCAAAGTCATCGGATCGATATCTCCGGAATGAACACTAGTCTCCCACGAAATTATCCCAATGTGACAAGAGAGGGAAGTCACTGGCCACGATTAGGAGGAGTGTCTCACAGTATGTATTCTACCTGAGCCTCACTAGTACACACTGACAGTTGAAAGTCGATACTTCAGAAACACCCGTTGGTGGTCTCCGTCGGCCAGGTATCAGCGGAACATCGGTGCATCATGGCACAGGATTGCCAACTCTAGCAGGAACGCCAGTTCCAAGTTTGGGTGGAGCGAGGCAGTCCGTAAACAATTTTGCTTCAGGCTTCACCAATCACCGTGGGAGTCTGGCGGGGGTTGGCTTGACATCCGGCATCAAAGTCAGTCAAGCGAATAATACACCTGGCCTGGATGTTCCGACAAGGCTTCTCTGAGAGGTTGGCGGTCCAAAGCGAATCACGCTCTGTACACTAAACATGTTGCAAGTTTTCTTTAGCGTTTTTCCTTGTTCAACAATCTTATCAAAGGTATTAGGGACTTGGCAGTTGACAAGACGGAAAGCTTTAATGACTGTTCGGCCAAAAAGCACCGGACAGGACTCTGGCTTGGTGCTTTGTTCGCTGTCTAAGAAGTATGTTCGAACAAAGGGCGCGCATAATGAGGAGGTAATGGATGTTGGAGGATACCAGAAGTCTATTGATGTGTTTCGGAAAACAACCATAAGAGTAGGTATTATAAGTCTGGGGATGCCGCATGCAAAGCAATTTATCATCACAAGTTCGGGACCATCGACTACGATACCCATCTAGACATTATCTTCGTTTATTAGAAAAGGCGAGCATGCAGGGCAGTTACACCGCAAGAGTCAGAGCACGAACCCAGCTGGCATTAGTTTCGGTGTTTTCCTCGCAGTCATCCTTCAGCAATAACATCTCGGAACATATTATTAGATCCGCCGGTAAACCCGGAGCACTCTTCGCACGTATGAAGAAGAAGAAAAGGGAATGGAAGAAGTTGAGAAAGGCCGGGCAAGACACAGAGGGAGGCCTACAAATACAGGAAGTTGCTAGAGAATCGAGCACCGAGAGCCGAGAGCAGCTCATCATCTCAGCTCCTATCATGGCACCACAGCAGCCTCTATCTACACAAGTTGGACCAGAGTCTGGGAATGCGCAAGTCTTGTTTCAGAAGCGAGGTCAACAGAGTCGACCTGCGAGCCGGCAGGAAGCCTTAGGGTCACATCCCGTTCGTACTTCTCATCATCATCTTGATGAGCATATCGACAACAATGGCACAGTAAGCGACCACAAATCACCAGGTCAGAACGCGCCTCGGCACGACAGCATGCAGTCTACAGGTGGCAACGAGGCTACTAAAGATGAGCCGGCCTTAAGCATCTCGGGGGACGCATCTAAAAGTATTCCCCATGCTGCATGCCGACGTCATACGGAACAAGACCAGGGAATTCGGCGACTCAAGATGCGGTAGCAGGCGCTCAGGAACAAATGTGAAAGTCTGATGGAAACGATGTCAAACCTTGAGCGTGAAATTAGCGACGCGAAACACGCTGTATCCAAATTCTACCGCTAAGCTCATGCTTGAGAGCCTAGCACCTGAAGGCCCTGATCCCTTGTTGAAGCGATTGAAACGTCTTCAAGTGGTTGTAACTTGGACGCAGAGCCGCAATGGTACGCGAGAAAGCACATTAGCGTGAGTAGTACGAAACCTACACGAGGTTGTCCTGAAAACACGATGAAGAGGTGAGCAACGAGACTGGGCCACGTTGAGACCAGGAATGAGATGGAAACGCAAATAATTAGGGTCGTTGTGTTTGAGGGATGCAACCTTGACTGCTTGATGAACAGTATCCTTTGTTTGCTGAACATCTTTGATTGGCAGGGATAAGTTGTTTCTATTCGAGCTTGTTTCATTTGTCAGGGCTAAAACAAGTTAATGTTGAGATGTTAAAGACAGAAAAAGAAATGCCTCGTCACTGTCATGGTTAGAAGACGACCGTGAGGTGTCGATCACCCTATTTGAATGAGGTTATCAGGATGAGTGTGATCAATCTCCATGATCACTTCGTATCTTGCCGCTTGGTGAAATCTAAGAATAGACTCTTAATCATGGTATTCACGTGATTTAAAGAGCGGACACGATACGCAACGAGGCCGCGTATGCACCATTGACGCCACTCCGCATGAAATGGAGTGCTAGGAGCCAACAGAATTAAAGCATTGCCCCTGGTGTTTTTGTTTTTCGTCCCATGCATCTGCTTTGTATCGACTCTCTTATCGAATTCATCAGTTGCCATTCCGCGCCGCGCGCAACAATTCAACTCATTTGACACCAAATCCACTTCCCGTCTCGTGTTCCCCGTCGAATCCTTGTCGGGCCCCTCCTTCGCTAACCCTCTTTCGGCCGCTCTAATTCCTCGTCCTTGTCATCCCTAGAATCCATGGGAATCCTGCTTCTTCTGCGATTCTTGTTTTCAGCTTCAAACCTTCAACCACCACTCGCTTACGCATCCAGATGATGCTCGACACTCACTTCACCTACAAGACCTAATCATCAACAACCTCCAGTTAGGGCTGGCCTCTAATTAATCTCGAATTGTTTTCGTGAAACCCTCGCTATCGTCAAAACCGAAGACTATCACCAAGTTCGCTCAACTGCTGGGATCCACCCGTTAACGCAACTCGAATCGTCACCCAGGGACTAAAACGACCCGTTTCGCGCCCATTGTAATACGCCGCATCGAAACTGATTAATACAATAACGAAATAAAAGACACTGTCCTAATTCTGCACTGCTTATCGTCGTCGTTTCGCCCCATCGCAATTAGCAACAAACCCTCACGCCTGCCCTGATGGGTAAATCATGTCGGTATTCGCCTTCTGGTTGCTATACTGTTAACTGACACACGTGTCTTGTACAGCACAATATGGCGTTATTCTTGACGCCGGTTCCTCAGGAACCCGAGTCTACATTTACAAGTGGAAGAATCATGCCAAAGCTTCTAAAGACGCATCTGCTGCTGAGCTCAAGTCTCTCCCCAAGATCAAGCTCAAAGAGAACAAGAAGATTCATCCTGGCGTGTCGAGTTTTGCCGAGAACCCTACACAAATCGGGCCCGACCACTTACAGCAACTAATCGACATTGCCCTTGATGAGGTCCCCGACAAGAAGATCTCTGAGACGCCCATCTACCTTATGGCTACAGCTGGCATGCGCCTACTTCCCAAGCCCCAGCAGTCAGCTCTTCTCAAGTCAATGTGCACTTACTTACAGGCGACTACAAAATTCATCCTACCTGATTGTGGTGCCCATATTCAGGTCATCTCTGGAGAAACAGAGGGTCTGTACGGTTGGATTGCAGCAAACTATCTGCTTGGCGGCTTTGATCATCCAGAGGAGCATGACCATGGCAAGAATCATCACACATATGGTTTCCTCGACATGGGCGGCGCATCCGCTCAGATTGCCTTCGCTCCCAACGCAACCGAATCCGCAAAACACGCGGACGACTTGAAGTTGGTGCGCATGCGAACACTTGATGGAACTGCCGCCGAGTACAAAGTTTTCACTGCGACCTGGCTCGGATTTGGCGCCAATCAGGCCCGTAGCCGTTATGTCGAACGTTTGCAAGAACACTACAATACCGACTCTTTGCACGAGCTGCCAGATCCCTGTATGCCTAACGGCCTGCGAACTACTCTAGATGGCGAACTCATCGAAGGAAAGTCGGACGTGACGGCTTTAATCGGTACTGGAAAGTTCGACGAATGTTTAACTGTGACGTATCCTCTACTAGGCAAGGACAAGCCATGCGAAGATCAGCCCTGCCTTGTTAACGGACAACATGTACCTGGCATCGACTTCGATATCAACCATTTTGTCGGCGTTTCGGAATACTGGCACACAACACATGGTGTCTTTGGCGGGAAACATAAGGCATACGATTTGGCGACATATCAGAACAACGTTAAGGATTTTTGCAGCCGAGATTGGTCGGACATCGAGAGTGATCTAGACAAGCGCAAGAAGTCACCGGAAAAGAAGGCAGCGGAGGCCCGATTAGCTTGCTTCAAGGCTTCGTGGCTCATCAACATGCTCTACGACGGCATTGGCATTCCTCGAGTTGCACTCGAGGGCGGGGCAGCCAACAACACGGCCAAGGATGAAAGAGAGAAGTCGTTTAACGATCCTTTCAAGCCAGTGGACACAATCGACGGTATCGAACTTAGTTGGACTTTGGGCAAGATGGTTCTCTATGCTGCAGGGCAAGTTCCTCCTACAGGTTCCGAGCTGCCTGTTGGCTTTGGAAGCAATGTGGAGAAGGGAATAGCCAAGGATTTTGAATACGCCGGTTCTTCGCCAATCGCTCCTCACACAGGAAACGACGATGATGACGACGACCTAGACGACATTCTGAAGAAGCCTGGGAAATCCACTGGCGGAATTGTCGTCTTTGTTCTTGTACTACTGTTTGTGGCTTATCTGCTTCGTAAACCTGAGCGGAGAAGAAAGATATTCGGCATGGTAAATCGGCGGAAACGCTCCGGAAAACCAGGTCGTGGATCCTCTCTGGTCAGAAAGCTTTTCGGATGGAGCTCTGGACCATCGTATGAGAGAGTGATGGAAGAGGGCGACTTCTCCGACTTTGAACTGGGCGATGTCGACTCGGATGAGAATGACCATTCGGATAGCAGCAGTAATGGATCGCGAAAAGGGCGAGCATCGGGTCTAGCAACGCCCAGTATTGCAGCAGGCAGGGCGGATGAACTCACTCGTCCTCCTTCAGCCATGGATCGTGCCGGACTTGTAGTGCGAACTGAGAGCAGAGAACGTCTATCGCCTTCATTATTGAGCGCCGGCCGAAAGAGTCGCAACGGTAGCCCGACACGTGCTAAGAGTCCATTCATGTCACCTGTACAAGAAGATTGAATGGCTTGCGACAGGACTAGGTCGATGGAAATGGATTCATACGAAGCCTGTACAATTCTGATGGGTTTTTGCGTTCGACATAATGGCGTTTGAGGGCTTGAGAGAACTGAAGGAGGAGTATCATGGATTTGGCGTTCAAAAAGAACGCATATACCACCATTATTCGTTTGGTAGGCGTTGTGGAGTTTGGTATCTGCTGTCGTGAGATGAGCGACAAAATCGGAGTCATGTTTGGATATATACTACCTACGCTGGCTGAGGGTTCACTGAGAATGATTCACAACGACTTTCCTAGCTTTTGGTCATCCATTTAGTTGTGCAAGCATGTGATTATTAATTTTGGCAGTCGCTCGAAACATTGTGCCCCTGTATCCATGGTTTGTCTCATAGATCATCCCAGATCAGCCATTTACGACTGCAACTTCGAGTTACTGCAGTGGTCTCGTGCAAAGCATGAAAAGGGGTTATCCAAACAGATGTAACTCAGACTAATCTGACTGCTTCTCGAGAAAACTGGGATCTGCTCGGACTCTTGACTCAAACTTGCGCCACCAATTCTCAAAGGCCTTGAGCGGCACTACCTCGACACCGCCAGGTCCCGCTGTACCACTAAAGCTCGATAGAAAGTTGAATGCGTTTTGGATGATGCGTTGTGCCAAAACAACCGTAGTTGGCTGGCCGCCTGATGAGTTGCCGGACTTGCTGGCGGCGAGTTCCTGCAAACGCTGGCCAACAGATTCTTCTGGCTCAACCGACACTCCGATTACAAGATCGCTGGCCTCACCTCCGCCGCTGACCTTGAACATGGCGCTCTCTTTGCCTGGGCCGATACCGCCGAGGAAGCGGAAGTTGGGCGTGCCCCCCGATTGAGCGGCAGCAGCGACATCAGCGGCTGTGGCGAGGTAAATGGCTGCAGCAGTATTTGGTGGAAGAGTGATTCCGGGCAGCATAAAGACAACGATGTGGGAGAATGGCTTTGAGGTTGGGAGGGCGTAGAGTAGTGAGGTTGGTGAGGGGGTTGAAGTTGGTTCAGTGATGAGTGGTTGACCCGCGGGGACGATGCCAAAGAGTGGGCTCGACATGATGGAATTGACTAATGAGTATGGAGTATGAGATGATCAATTGAGCGATCGAGTTGTGGTGGTGGTAGTGGTGGTGGTTATGAACCTTTGTTTAACAAGCGTTGGTGTTGAGTCTGTTTGCTCTTTGTCGTTGTTTCGCGGCTGGTGTGAGGCGGCTGGTGTGAGACGATTGGTGCGCGCTTCGAGGGTGATCTAGAAGGAAGTGGAATAAATCTACCTGCAGCAGTGACCTCATAAACCGGATCCTCAACAAGGTGCTTTAGGGTAAGCACGAAGCCAAGACGAGCATATGCCTTTACGTCTTTCTATAATAGTAGGATGCATACGCTCTGAAGTTAAGAATCCAGATAAGTGTGTCAATAAACCTGTATATACATGTCATTTTCTTTTATACGTCACCCATAAGTTGTGACTGATTTGTCCTTGCGCTTTGCTGTTTTCATGATGTTAAGGCATAGAAAGCTGTTGTACTATATAGGTGCCCTTAGCTGTTAGGCGAGGGACGGGTCTTTTGCTCAATAAAAACTTAGTACTGAGTTTGGGCTAGTCGAGCGGGAGAGGGTGGGGCTTTCTTGGGACAACGCAGGAGAACTCTACCTCAAGTTTGTGCAAATATATTTCCTGAGATGGACTCACCGAGGATACCGGGCGAAGAACAGAAGGTAAACCCAAATTCCCAAAGATTAGACCTAATAAGTACACACTTTGATGAGAACAAGTGCTTTCTCTGCTAACCTCGCTTATAAAAAAAGTGTAAACAAAAGCCCGCAAATACATTTGCTCTATATCACCTAGACCACTCCTTCAACTTCAACCGCCAGTGTTTTATGGTAAACCCCCTCGACTACAATCGAAGGCGGCAAGCTCATCATACACAACTATAAGCCTCTTCTAAAAAGCCCTTAACACAACGCTTCACACCAAGATGGCTAAAACAAGCATCAAGCTCATCGACGAAGTCGATATGTAGGCCCCCAACCCACACTCTTATATCGACAAACGTAGCTCATACCTCAAGGTTTCCATATGCCGAAACAGACTCCGATGCTTTCACCAAGATGAACGCCGGACTCTACACTCTCATATGGGAAGATTCCCAAGGCGCATACCCTATTGGTTACATCCTCGACCGTGTGTTCAGAGAACTTCTTAAAGTACCTGAAAACGTCAGAGGCAAGATGGAATATGATGAGGAGAAGAGAACCGTTGCACTGTTCCAGGAGCCCACAGAAGAAGAGCGGACTCGCTGCGTGGCAGCCCTTGCCGATTACTGGCGACAGAATGGGACATTCCCACTCCTCCGTGGCTGGCGCGACGAGCTCTGGCCTGTCTATGGTCGCACTGGCGAGCTCTTGTTTAACGTGGAGCGTGCTGCAATGGGCCTTATCGGAACGATGCGCTACGGCGTTCACATGGTTGCCTATGTCAGGGACGAGACAGCACCCTATGGCCTTCGTCTCTGGGTGCCCACGCGTGCTCGAAACAAGTCAACATTCCCAAGCATGTTAGACAACACTGTGGCAGGAGGACTCATGACGGGCGAGGACCCCTTTGAATGTGTTATACGCGAGGCCGATGAGGAGGCAAGCCTTCCCGAAGAAATTGTCCGCAAGGGCGCCAGATTTGTTGGCAACGTCACATACATCTACATCACGGACGAAGGTCAGGTCGGCGAGGGCGGGTTTATTTATCCTGAGTGCCAATGGGTCTACCATCTCGAGCTTTCCAACGATGTAATCCCTCAACCCAAGGACGGTGAGGCTGAGAGATTCGACCTGTGCAGCGTCGAGCAAATCAAGGTAGATCTCGCCAAGGGACGTTTCAAGCCCAACTGTGCTCTCGTCACTCTCGATTTTTTCATCCGCCACGGCATCCTCAATGCCGAAAACGAGCCCGAGATTGAACAGATCAAACGGAGAATGCGCCGCGATATTCCATTCCCAGGTCCGCATCAGAGCAACTGGCGCCCACTACGAATCTGACAGGCTGAGGCCAGAGAAGTGGAGGCATTATCTCAAGACTTGTTGGACGCAGCATGATGATTTTCGTTTGGGTATCATTGACATGACCTAGAGCTAGTGGGAACGCAAAAGCCCGTGGCGGCGGTGAAGAGCTAGAGTCTAGATAAATGAACAGATTCTTTGCGCTTCAAATTATTTCTTAATGAGAAGGTAGACGTTGTCGACACGTAGGGGAGTCAACTTCTTGACGGGGCCCTGTAGCGACATCAAAAGGCCACCGAATGAGACGTAGGCGTTGCTGTAGGTCAGAATCAGTCAACATACTCGGTCCATAGCCCGGTGACACGGAGATTTAGAGCATCAAACGCACATGGTGTTTCCATCGTATGTCTCTTCGAACTTGTAGATCTTGCCATGGCATACATAGTCGTAGAGGTCGGCAATCGTCGCTGGCGCATCACCACCCTTGCCAACATCCCGCCAGCCCTTCTCGTCTTCCTTGCTTCCGTCCAGGGAGAGCGTTGTCGACAGAACCACGTGCAGAGAGTCGGAAACAGCACAAGGAAAGAGCTCGATATTGATGTCGAGCGTCATGACTGTCTGGGAGTCGCTCGACGTGCACGAGATGCGAGCAACGCGGTCGTACTTGGACTGATCATACTCGGTCACTGTGAAGGATTCCTCAAAGAGGGTGGCGTCGCCGCTGGCCATCTCGGCGATCGATAAGTAAAGCAAGGCGTGGCACCTAGATTCGGTAAAGGGGGAGGGTGAGCGCTGTGTGTAGCTACGGTCGTTGTCGCGAGGAAGAGAAAAACGTTTGGATGCCGCCCGGAAAAAGTTGGTGGGGTTTTAGATGCAATAAATCGAGCTTGACGTCGGAACCTACCATGTGGGGCACACACACAACACTCGCTCATTATCAGTTTATCACGGCGCAAGTTCCTTGTAGCTTTTTATTCTTTTCATGTATTTACACGGCTTAACTAATTTGTAAACCTGAGACAGCAGTCATGTCTTTTCGAAAGCGTAATGTCGTTATTGGAGCTGCTGGGTCATTTTCGCCTAACGTTCGACAAGAGAAGTCTCTTTCGCCTGGTACAAGACCCTCTCCGTTGGATGGACGACTCACAACATCGACGGGCACACAATCATTGGATCAGCTCTTGTCAGGTCATGCCGGAATGCCCATGGGAACTTCTTTGCTTATTGAAGAGACCGGCACTACGGATTTTGGAGGTGTACTGTTACGATATTATGCCGCGGAAGGGCTTGTTCAAGGACACCAAGTCCATCTCTTGGGTTTTGGTGATACCTGGAAGAGAGAACTTCCTGGCCTCGGCAGTCCAGATGGCTCTAAGAAAAGCAGCAAGACTGCTTCGTCCCCCGATGACAAGATGAAGATTGCCTGGCGTTACGAGACACTCGGACAGCGCAACGTTCCAGTCAGAGGTATTTGGACCCATGCTTCTATCTATCTCCTCCGAGGACATTATCCTGACGGACCGACCTAGATTCTCAAGCACCGACAAGTCCTGGGCAAACGCCGAGCACTTTCTGTCATGGCTTCGACCTGACCAAACGTCTGGAGAGCAGTGCGATCAAGGGCCGGCTGCATGCAATTCCAGTGGAAGGTCCCTTGGCTTCTCCGACACATACCCCGTTCCACAATTTCATCAACGATGTGACCCTCAAGATCAAGAATTCACCACTTTCCACCGTTCATCGGATTGTCGTGCCCAGTCTCCTCTCCCCTACGCTCTACAATTCTGCCGCCAGTCAGCCTAGAGAGGTTCTCAGGTTCCTCCATGCTTTGAGAGCTCTCCTCAGACAGTTCTCAACCCAGGTCACAGCGTTTGTGACGATACCTGTCACCCTGTTCCCCCGTACTACAGGATTAACGCGATGGATGGAACTGCTATCTGATGGAGTTCTCGAGCTGATTCCCCTACAACACCAGGCCCCAGTCATTCGGGAGCCCGGCAGTGAGGACAAAGGACAAGGACTACTCCGCGCTCATAGCCTGCCCGTGTTCCATGAAAAAGGCGGCGGTCTGGAAGGCACCTGGAACCGGGAGAACCTCTCATTCAAGTTGAGCAGCTCCAGTGGATTGGTGATCTCACCTTTCAGTCTTCCGCCGGTTGGAGACGAGGAAGAACCAGGCAAAACAGCCATGCCAAACGAGCCCAAGAAGGAAAGTTTGGACTTTTGAGCCAAAGTAAACCCGATGGACTAGATATTAGGTACGGTTGGTTTGATCAATCTCAGGAGCCCCTCTCTTATCTTATCTTGACGGGCCTGACTCCATGGACCCGCCTAAAATTTTCATCACTTCAAAACAGCTCCACGCTTCCAACCAACCTTCCTTCTCTTTCTTCTTTTGATCAACATCAACAAGCTCAAAAGGTATGTACGAAACAATTTCTTTCTCGCGCTTCTTTCACGCGGCTTGGACACAATGATTATAAACCTATTAATCTGTCAATCCCCTGATTTTCTGTGACGACACACAATAAAATTACGAAGACGACTTATGATGCTGTCCTTTTTCAAAGTTTTGTGCTTGCAATTTGAGAATGTCGCATTTGCTAACGCGCAATACTTGATAGATACCATGACTCCTTCTTCAGAGTCAGCACCTGTCCGAATATCCAAGATTGCTGGTCGTTATCTTGTCTTCGATTCAGAGGCTGCTGCCTTCCTGCGTCGGAACGAGAACATTAACGGGACACTTGCCGGAACGGCGCCTCAGCAGCCCACTCAAAACATTTTTCTCGGATTGCCAATTGAACTTCGCCCCGAGGAGGCTGAATCATTGTTGCAGAAGAGTGTGGCTCATATTGTAGACGACGTAGCTGCTCACCATGCTGTACTTCAGAATTTCAACACGGAAACAAAGAGACTATATCTCGGCTCGCTTAAAACCAGAAAGCAGACAGCCCAGCAGGTATTTGCTGAGAAGAATGCCAAGAGGGCTGCCGAAGCGGCAGAGAAGCATGGGAAGTCCCGTCGTCGTGGGGCACCTAACAATCCAGATGACGATATCATCATCACAAGTGACCATCCTGAACCGACCAGACGTCAACAGGAATTTGCCATCAAGTCCCTGGGTGTCACCCCAACATCTAGTGGGCCATTGATTTCTCTAGAGGCTGAGCGTACTTTCCAGGCCACTAACCCTACTGAAGGCCCATTGTGCGGCTTTCTCCTTGCATCCGGTTACTACTTGACCCCCGGTCTTCGTTTCGGTGCCAAGTACAGTGTGTACCCAGGCGATCCTTTGAGATTCCACGCTCATTTCATGGCAAATCAATATGATTGGGACGAAGAAATTCCCGTCTTGGACATTGTAGCAGGAGGCCGTCTTGCCACAGCCGTCAAGAAGGCGTACTTGATTGGAGCTCAGCAGCCCCAGGCAGAAGAGGCACTGGATAACAAACAGATGAGAACGTTTAGTATAGAATGGGCTGCTATGTAAATCCCAACAGATGCCATGATTACGTTCACAAAGAAAATGACCGAGCCATACGCTCAACTCCCCAATTATGATGAAATTCGTGCCGCTAATAGCGAAAGTAAAACAATGCAAAAAATGTCCAACCAAGACTAGTAATACTCTATTTCGCAACACAACCCAGCGGCTATCAGTCATCCTCCACCATCCTCTCGTGAGAGCTCATGGGACAAACACACGGCTGAAACTTATAACCTCACGGCGACAACAAACGCATTTGTCAAAATTGTTCATAGCAAGAGAAACACGGCAGTCATCGCATAGGCTCAGACAGCGACAAGGCCAGACGATGATGGTCCTCGGTGAGCTTTGACAAACTACGCATTGTGGTCCATCGCTTCCAAAACCTGATGCTCCATCCTCCCACGACTTTCCCACATATGTTGCAGATGCACAGGCTTGACGCCGTGAGAGCAAAAGCTGCTCCAACAGACGTTCTTCTTGATCAGCATCCAATTTGTTCTTGCGACCTGGTTGCATAGTGTCGATTCCGGGTTGTAGGAGGCTAGATCCTGGTGTTGCGAGCACACGAGTGCGTTGCAGTTGCTCCATTCGCCGGTATTTGGCGCGCGTCATAATACCATCGCTTTGAAGATGAGCAGACAGTGTTATGGCCTCCTCACGCTCTTCAGGGCTTGTAGGATGAAGAAGACGAGCTAGATCGGATATCTGCATAGGGGAGTCGTGGAAAGGTGTACTCTCACGAGTTATTTGCGGGGATCGTTGGGTGGGTGTTCGCTGGCCATCATCGTTCTCATCATCCGACTCCCATGCTTGGTAATCATCAGCTTCATCGCCAGCGGTCGACAGAGAGATAACGCTTGTGGTGTCAAAGTCATCATCTGAATGTGGTTCGAAGTCGCCGCTCGTATCAGTGGATCCCCACCATCCGTTTTTCACCCAATATTTGTACAGGTCCCTATCAAGGCTCTCCTCGTCTTGACCATTGCCCACGCGTCTAAACTCGGCTTCTATATCAGCCGCCTCCTCTTTGGGTACCCGTCCATCATTATATGAAAGTGGCCCTCGTGGCCGCGCTTGGCTACGATTCGCGCTTTTGTTCCGGCGGTCCATGCTTTTTGGGTGCTGTGCAAGCCAAAGGAGCCAAGCAGGCTGATATCGAATTCGAAGGGTCGCTAGACACCATAGGAAGGACTTGGCACCAATTCTCGCAATGAGCTTATTGATACTGAGTAGAAACTCCAGAGCCATGAGCCAGCGAGAACTCCTTTCGGCCGCCCCGATGCCCGCACGAAGGTTTCGCTCACTGCGCCCTTTTGGAATCTTTTGTGCAGCACGTTCGCGGGCGTATCCATTAGAAGCAATTGTCGGTCCCCCCTTTACAGGAATCAAACCGATTGCGCCGACCTGGTCATATCGCGAGTCTGGCAAGCCTCCGCCGATCAACTTTCTTTGCAATTCCTCAGCCTCCTTAAATCGCTCCTCTTCCAGCCAGGTGCGTCGTTTCAGACTAACGCCTTTATCCTCATTCAAATAAACAGCTTCACTGGCCATAGTGATTGCGCCAAATCCAGTCCGTAGCAGAGCTGTATAGAAGTCCATTTCTCGAGTGATCCGGATCGACGAGAGGGAAACGTTTGCTTGCATGTTTTCATGGGCATGGATAAGGCGCTGACGGAACGACATTGGACCCATGTCAGTCGTCGAAGAGGGGCATAGAGCGGAGAGCAACAAAGCTAATCCATAAATAAACAAGCATACGCCAATGCCGAGAAGAACAAGGACGTGTGGCACAAATCCAATGATACAAACTGTAGGAAACCTGAGCAAGCTTTGAGAGGATGGATCATCGAGATCGAAGGAGATGGCTGCCCATACAATACTACCCATGAAGCAGAGACCCCAGAATCCCGTGCTAATGAGTCGGTATTTAGCTTGCAAGTTGAAGATCCCCAGGACATGGCTTGTAATATGGGTCATCGAAGATAGGAAGGCGACTAGTAGTACCTCTGGTGACGTGTTGACTCTCTTCATGACCATCGATCGAGTCAAAGCTATGGCGTTTCCTAGCCCGGAGGTTGGGACGTCTGCAGGGCCGGGTTTGGTGAACAAATTCCAGCCAAGCTGATTGCTAATAGCAGCATCGGCCTCAGCAAAAGCGAGCGACTGCTCGAAGAGTGTCATGCCTGTCTCGGGAGCAACTGGACGACCCTGTACAGCACATGAGACTGTCTCGAGGAACTGGCTTAAGCAGAAAGTTCCAAACAGAGGCCATAGAAGAGACAGTGATCCGGTCAGATCACGAGCCGAGCCAGATTCATCTGATGGTATCATCCGAACGGCAATACATGATTCCTCATCTGAGGCTGAGAACAACATGACTGAACTCAAAGAATTGAGAAATGCATTTCTGTGTGAGAACATAAGGTCGGAGCTTTTGCTTGCGTTGCCCCATCGTAATTCGGAAAAGTCGGAAGAGGTCTGACATTGGATAGACTGAAGTAACTGGCGTGCCTGGGCGACTAGCAAGACGATTGGAACGAACCGCAACAGGAGTCTTGTCGGCCATCGAAGGCGTAATCGTCGTCGAGTAGCAGCGAATATGTGTGTTCGGTTAAGAATCACGGCCATAGCAATGCAACACAGAGCCCATTTGCTTGTGGCATAGCCAAAGACACTACCCAAGCTACGGGCACTGTCGACAGACACACGGCCTATAGGAGTAGTGGCCGCTGCATCCACGCCGGTTGCCTCTGAACCTCCGGTACCCAAGAGCGGTTCCATTATGTCCCGAATAGTCGGGTCAGCTTCAGCGAGAATAGTGTTGGCACCAGCTGCTGGATCGTAGTCAGAGGTGTTCGAGGTGGTTTCCAGGTAATCAGGAACAGAAATGTAAGATCCAAGCTTCTTAACGAATCGTGGACCAGCCCAAACAAGGTCTCCTAGTATAGGTGCATAGCGCGTCACATTGACAGTCCAGACTGTGGGAATGTACCACGAGGAAGAGACGCTGGTGATATTTGCGTCTGTACTGGTTGTGAAGCTCGTGAGTGGAGATGGCGCAAACGGCACGAACTCTTCGGCCATGGCCTGTAGGAGTATTGTCGGGCACGAGGTCGTCGGAAGAGGAGGAAGCGTTGGTACTTGGAAGACTATAAAGGGAATCGGACGGATTGATCGCTGAGAAAGATTACGATGGCGAGTTTCTGGGTTTTGCCGAGGACATCGTGAAGCGTCCTGTCACCAAGAGTGGTTTGTTGGTCTAGTTTAATGATGAGGCAAGGTCACTACCTGCTTCTAGGTTGACAATGAGGTGGAGATGGAGGTGGAAGTGACAGCTTCGATGTACCTGCCAGGTTAGGTAATAATAGTCCGCTGGACGCACGGATATTAGCGCGTTCCGTGAAGCCCATTGGAACGCGCCCAAGCAGCCAGGCAGTGTGTGCACAGTGTTGCTGGAAACTCCATCAAACCTTAGGTAGATCAGTATCTACCCGATAGTAATGCAGGGTGCTGCTATCCTGTTATGGCGACATGCAAACTAATAGCATGGAAGTCCTGAGTCAAGTCATTTTCACAACGCGACGAGCACCGTCTAGGTTCAGTGATAAAGACCCTTGATTGGAAAGTGCGATTACAACTGTTGTCTCTACGTGAATTCTACTTTGAAATTGTGATACAGGCTAACAAAACACAAACGTTATCCTTGGTAGCGCACACAGCAAATGTTTGACGGGGTAATGTGTTCAAAGTATGGCTTGGAAGGCTATTCCGCTAGCATGGTGTTTGGACATTGTTGTCAGACGGTGGAATTGTTTCTTCTGGTCCCGTTCTCGTCCATGCTTCGTGGTACATCCATAGATGAACAATTGTTCTTGTCTGACAGAGCGACAGCTCTTGAGATCAAACGCCCCCCGGGCCCCTTCGAATCGACGCTACACGCAGCGACCAGAGGGTACCTATAACATGCAGAGTGCCACATGGTGTTCGGCAATACTGCTGTTTGTCAATGTTAGTTGAAAAGAAGAGGTAACCTGACGCATTCTTTGTCGTCAAGATTCCCAGCTTGTGTTGATGGAGGTAGTGCCAAGGCTCTTCCCGCAATCAGCAACCAATTCGTCCGATCAACCTGCTAGGACTGATTCATTTAGGGATGCAGCCACCGCGAGGTTAGCTCCCTTGCTCACATGTACCGCTCTTGCAACAAGGCTGCGATGGAGATTCGCATCAGATGAGGGCAAGCTTCCTTTCAACCAAAGGTTTGTGATCTCGTCCCGCGCAGGGAGATAGGCCACGCAACAAGCTGCGAGAATCTGTGAATGCTCTGAAGGGACCGGATCAAGTACCATCATGGGTTCATGTGTGCCCTGGCCGGGCACCAGCGCTGCAACTCCCCCGGAGACTGTGTCTACACAATCGATACCAGCATCAGCAAGAGCAGCCGCGGCAACAGTGATACAGCCACTCAGCACGTTCATCATATCCCATTCTTCACACCCTTCTTCCACAGCCACTTGTCGAGCCTGATCCCCTTCAATGATGGTGACGATTACATCTACCCCACTCTTGGGCCATCGGTCTGCAATAAGAGCACCGCGAAGAGCTGCCTCAAGGTGTGTGCTCAAGTCACGCTCGCTCGCATCTCGTAGATAACCTCTTCTTTGACGTGTTGCGAAAGGGGCATATTTGACATGTGTGGAAAGGACCATATGAGGAGAAAAGGGTGCTGAGCGAGGTAAGGACCTAGGTCCATGGACGGTGCAGGTAAGCTTCATTCCTTTGCTACCAGAAGCATCTTGCGATTCAACTTCTAGGTATGCCGACCCAGAGGCAGATGGAGTTACTCCGGTTTTCAGATCTGATCAAATATTAGTCATATCTTCGTAACAGACATATTCAAGGTGCCTTGAGATGAGTTTGGGCGACTCACATTGTGCCCTGATACCATTTGGTGCGCGAGTCCGACTAGGAACATCCACCTCATCCGTTTCGTAAACTGGAGGTACGGTGGCACCTCCAGGGCCGTTGATGCGTCTTCGGTCAGCCATTCGAAGTCTGTCCTGTCTGTGGCATTTCCAATCAACCCGAGAGCATGCATTTCAGATGGAGTAGAGGGAAATTCGCTAATGCGTCAAACGGGGCGCTACGCGACTTAGTCATCATCGACTCCATATGCCAACCCTTCAAATTTTCTCGTGGACCTGCATCCAGAGCTCTAAACTCTCTCTTCTACATCACCCTCGAGAGCCTGCTTGCATTTCAGCGATTAACCTCCGACAAGCAAAACCAACGAGAATTCTGTTGATGCGTTGAGTCGTGTCGCATTTTCGGTTTGTATGCTTGCCAGGCTTTCGGGTGATGCCGATTCTTTTATGGTACGTGACGCTCCTACGCGTTTTTACTTGCGCGCAATGATGATCCTTCACACCACTGTTCCCGCGACACCTGAGCGATTGAACAACATGCACTACCATCTGAGCACTACACATTCTTATTTACTTTCTATGAACACGTCACTTGCTTGAATAATGCTGACGTTTCAAAAAAGAAACCGACATCTCTACTACCACAATCTATTGCTCTGTGCAATCCACACGAAAGGTTAGTGAAAACTCGTGTTCATTTAAATACCCAACCTGATGTCGATGATGAGAAAACTTTTCATCCAGTTCTGCTACTGAACCACTGTGATGACTCCTAAATTTTACCAAACCAAGATCTCTGATATGCATATTCCATCCTTCAATGTTCCTCATGTCTGACTTGGCTCGAAGCTAACCAGGAAACAGTGCATAGCGAAATCCGTCCATCAATCGGCTTGGTCACGACCAACTAATTCCTAATAATTATTGGTGAGTGCATTGCGAAACGTCAAAGTCAAAGGAGTCGTGTTACATGATGATACAAGTTCTATCCATTCAACGACTTCTTCTTGACCAAGTCACCCTCCCGCACCTTAGGCTTTCTGTGAGAGTCGATGATCGGTTGTGGAGTTGCTCTATTGAGCGTTATTCTGACTCCAGTGTCAGGGCTGCTGGTAGCTCGTTTTGGGTTATTAGCATCCAGGGCCGGTCATGATGACTGAGTAAAAACGGCTTATCTGAACTATCACATGCTCCTTTTGCATCGTGTACGATCTTCGTTCACATTTATTTAGCGTTTGGTTAGAACGGTGGCTAACGGGTGCAGATGTTGCAAGTACAGGTTCGTTCAATCCACCTCTTTATAATAAAACCAAATAACGGGAATATCGCGGTGAGTTCAGAGGTTTGCCATGAGATTCTTGTTTGTAGACAGTAAAGAGAGAAAATAGAAGAAAAAAGTTTCCCCTAGTTTCGTTCTTTGGTCGTGCTCTACAAGCGATCGCGACTTCTGATGTCCAATGCGCTCCATGATGAGCATCTCTGGCAAGTTAGAAAGCAACTACGGATTCTAAAGAAGACCTACCGGTGCAAACCGCGATCTACTACGGAGCAAGAATAGAGACGATGAGCAGAATGAACCTAAGGCTTCGTTTCTCGTGACTTTCATTAACCAAGCTTGAGGAGTGTAGAGTAGGATCCCAAACAGTCCTCCTCTTATCTTCCCCTGAGCTCAGTTTGCGTTCAGCAACGACATGATAGTCCAGGTCGGTTATTCCGGTGTACATCGTAGTTGTTCGTATTTTGTCTGCCAAGTTCCCATTTTAGATCCAAATAGAAGTGTGGATCGTGTTGGCATTCTTGAAAGGATCCAGTCCCGTTCAAGCCAACGTCGAGGGGCCCAATCAAAAACGACCCCACGACCCCCTTCCCTTGACTAACTGAAAGAGCAACTGAACACATGCATTTCAGCGCTCGTCTCGCTCGCCCTGGCACGCAACACCTCATATCCCACTCCCCAAGTCAACTTGGTCGGCTTTGGAGCCACCTTGCCCTTGAGCAACACATAATTATTGCGACGACGCCGACGATAAACGATACAATCGAAAGCGATTCAGTGTCTCTTCTTGAGACGGATAGAACCCGACAACCACCGTGCGCTTTACCGCGACGTTGAAGCCAACATCACCTATTTTCGATCCTAGATAGCCTCATATTCCCCATCAACCCTCGCATTTTGACCTGTTCGCTGGCCTTCCAGGCTCTCAACCCCATCAGCTAGCCAGTGTACCGTCATTGCATATCGAATTCGCCCTTGACGCCGAGTACAATCGAATAACGCGCCGCGGAGCGTCTCCGCGCAACAGCTGTCAATGCCCTCCTATGACTTGCCAAGCTCCAATTCCAAGATGATACCCCGGCACCACGCCGCCGCCTTTTCGAATGGCTACCCGCGCGGCAACACATTTGACATCTCTCCACACAAGTAGGACTTTCTTCTCTGGGCTGACATGCCCCACGAGCTGAACACTCGACTAATGTCGCAAATATTCATGATGCTTATGCTGACATGGCGTCTTTGTTAGGTTCCAGCCACGTACTTTGACACCCTCCCAACGACGTCGCAATAAGCTTCTCGTCCGCTTGGGCGGTTTTGCTATTATTTTGTTCATTTTTAGCATCTGGCTATGGCCTTCTAGCCCCGTGGCTTCTTTGATCTCCTTTGGACTTCTGTCCGCTAGCGGTTCTCCAGAGCTCGAGACGGTTCGATACTACGATCTAACCACTGTGCAGGGAACGGCTCGTGGTTGGGAACGAGAAGAACGTATTCTTCTATGTGTACCGCTTCGCGATGCCGAAGCACACTTGGGAATGTTCTTTTCCCATATGCGCAACCTAACATATCCGCACCACCTGATTGACCTCGCTTTCCTCGTCTCCGACTCCAAAGACAACACTCTGAAGGTGCTCTCTGATAGCCTGGAGGCTATTCAAGCCGACGAGGATCCTAAGCAGCCCTACGGTGAAATCTCGATCATCGAAAAGGATTTTGGCCAGAAGGTTAATCAGGATGTCGAAAGCCGTCACGGGTTCGCCGCCCAGGCTAGTCGACGAAAGCTGATGGCGCAGGCTCGCAATTGGCTTCTGAGTGCAGCTTTGCGACCGTATCACTCATGGGTGTACTGGCGTGATGTCGATGTGGAAACGGCTCCCTTTACCATATTGGAGGACCTTATGCGCCATAACAAGGATGTTATTGTTCCCAGTAGGTTTTTCGATTAATACCGATTGAAATGAAACCAAAATGTTAACCGAAACCAGATGTTTGGCGACCTTTGCCCGACTGGTTGGGCGGTGAACAACCTTATGACTTGAACTCATGGCAGGAGTCGGAAACGGCTTTGGCTCTCGCCGACACTCTCGATGAGGATGCTGTTATCGTCGAGGGCTATGCCGAGTATGCCACATGGCGACCTCATTTGGCGTACCTCCGTGACCCCTTTGGCGACCCTGATATGGAAATGGAAATTGACGGTGTCGGAGGCGTTAGCATTCTGGCAAAAGCCAAGGTGTTCCGATCCGGTGTTCATTTTCCAGCTTTCAGTTTCGAGAAGCATGCCGAGACAGAAGGCTTCGGTAAGGTAAGACATTCAACCACTTAATGCACTATTGGCTATTGCTGATATAACATGAACAGATGTCCAAGAGAATGGGGTACTCGGTCATTGGTCTGCCTCATTACACCATCTGGCATTTGTATGAGCCTAGTGTGGATGATATCCGCCACATGGAGGTTGGTTGTATTCGACCTCACCAATTCTTGTGTGCTGACCTTGAGTTTAGGAGATGGAACGAGAGCGACTTGCCCGGGAGAAGCAAGAGGAAGAAAAGAAAAAGAACCAGCAAAAGATCAAAGAAGAGTATAGCGATACCAGGAACGAGTGGGAGAAGGACAAACAAGAGATGCAAGATTTGGCAGCTAAACAGAAGGCAGCTAAGGACGCACCTAAAGCTCCTAGCCGGGATGGTCTGGCCCAACTCCACAAAGAACAGCCTGGCTCTGGCGACCAAGTTAAAGGGGGTTCTGGAAACGCGGCGCAAGGCGAAAGCAAACCACAAGCAGCTCAGCCTGAGGGTAACCCAGCGAAGCAAGAAGGCAAAGCAGCTAAGGAGGAGGGCAAGCTGGCCGACGGAGCTGCACAAGATGTGCCTAAGGCAAACCAGGGGGCCGCTCAAAAGGTTGCCAATGCGGCTGCTTAAGGGTTATTGGCCTACAGACGTGTTGTGGTTTTACTTTCTTGCTCGAACTACATGATTGCTTCCTGTAAAAATAGAATGGATGACATTGGAGTCGTTGGCCAAGGGGCTGCCTGAAAGGACAACTACAGTAGCGACAGCTAGAATACGTAGCCTACGATAGCCCCCCATTGGCATGTGGTTGGCGTTTGGCTGGGAAAGGGATATTGGTTATCATCAAAAAGAGAAAGTATTCTACGTTTTACCAAGCACATCTTTGTGAATTTACCCTAAACCAGTCTGTACAAGACAGGCCTATGGTAGGCGAAATTCTATTACACCTACCATAGCGGGAGGGGGTTTTTCAACGTCTGTGAGTGACAAAATAGGCTGTCAACCGGATTTAGACCTACTAGTAGTTAATATTAAGTGGCCAACCAGGTGGGTCGCAAAAAAAAACCGGCACACTCTACATTGTAAAGTAATTCTCAGTGACAGAAATGCCGAGTAAACATCTACAGTTAGTCGTGAATTACTGCTCAGATATTTCTGTTAATAGCGCTTAGTGTGTCGGTTTCTTTTGCGATCAACCTGCTAGGTAGGTAGCCTTGACATTCTGCAGCTGGTTTAACAATAGGCGGATAACTTATTCTGTCAACCTTAGTATGGCTAAAAACCGCCTCTCCCCGTAGGCACCCCTTTTCTCGCCATAGGATTACGGTATCCCTTGTCTTATCTGGATAAGACGTGCTGATAAAGAAGCCGATGGCAAGTTCAAAATTGAATTTAAAGGTTCACTCTCTGAGGTGATTTAGATGGCCTGAGTCGGAAAGTAACTAGTAAACTCAAATAGTTCACAAAATCTCGAGGTAGATATCGCGGAATTACAAATTTATTCCCTATTCATTTGTTCAGTTTATGTCACAGGGGCCTGGACAGATGCTGACAGCTGGCCAATTAGCGTGGGTGTTAGACGGCACCTTGGAGAAGGACACAGCGCCGCTTCTACGGGGACGTTGGTTGGTAAGTGGTACCTTACCTTAGCTAACTAGCCGCATGCTACGTAGAGACTTTGTCTTCATCATCCAACCTCACAACTATCTCATACAGACCCCGATCATCTACTAACGGTTCTGATTTAACTTTCACTCGAGACGTGGTGCTACATCTGGGAAATACTCGCTTTTCTTTTGTTTCCCCTCGACAGCAAATTAGAGCATCCTTTTTGCACGAACCTTCGGACCCTCATCCATCCCCGAGCCTGGACGAGTCACTGGGTCGCCGATATCAGCAACGATTTTCGAGCTTATAATATCATGAGTCGAGATGAACAACAGTCTTTGACGATGGAGAGTCCTAGGCCGTCTGGAGTTTCGAGCTTCGAGAATCGCGCACTACCTGCGCGGATGCAGTATCGAAGCCGACCTGTTTCTGTCGCGGTTGACCCCGTATCGCTGGTCATTTCGGAATGCATCTCTATAACTTCTGCTATCCAGAAGAATGCGCGCTCCCCACATTCGTCCGTCTCAGCCATTCTCGGTGGAAGCCCTAACCCAGTACAACTTGGACCCCTTAGCCCTTCACCACGTGGACGAAGCAAAAGCCCCGCGGCGAGCATTAGCGGCGATGGTTCTCATGATGGCCTTACCAACCGTTGGGGGTTACGTGGACAAAGGGGAAAGAGCATGCAGGATAACCCCATTATTGCTGGCTTTGGAAAATTAAGGCACGAGCTTGCCGGAATTAAAGGTATGGTGGGCCAATTGATCCCTAATCGTCCTTGCTTGATCGGTTGTGATAGCTGACTCTTTTGCTTCTAGACATCCGTTCGTTCGATGCTCCTGCGATCCTAGCGCCTTTCCTACATGTTATTCAGACCAAGGGCACCGCTGCTCCGATTACAATTCTTGCTCTGGGCGCATTAAGGAAGTTTTTGGCATACGGTTTCATTTGCCCCGAGTCGCCACGATTTGCATTAGCTATGCAATCTCTCTCAGCTGCCGTCACACACTGCCAATTCGATATTAGTGATTCGGGACAAGTCGAGGTTGTCCTTCTCATGATTCTGAATCTGATGGAAGATATGATGTCTGGTCCTGGTGGAGACATTCTCAGCGACGAGAGCGTTTGCGACATGATGGGCCGCGGTCTCGCTATATGCTCGCAGCCTCGATTCTCACCTGTTTTACGCCGGACTGCCGAAGCATCTATGGTCAGAATGTGTCAGATTATATTTGAAGATGTAAAGCACATTGAAGTTGAGGCTGGTAACGACGCCGACCTGCTGGACCAACAGGTTGACGATGATCTAGGCAGCGTCAGGATGGAGAATCCCGCCCCTGAAGCTGGAGGACTATCTGTCGAAGCCACGAGTCTGGATATTCCCGGAACAACCACACCAGACCCTGAACGCAGTAGCAGAGACACCGCAGCCACCTCTGAAACGGCTTTGATTACTACCGGTGACCCAACTGAGGAAACGGAGTCTGTTGACCTCAGGCCTTACTCTCTACCTTCCGTTCGCGAACTATTCCGGGTACTTGTGAATTTTTTGGATCCCCAAGATCGACAGCACACAGATACAATGAGGGTCATGGCATTGCGAATTATCCACGTTGCCCTTGAAGTTGCTGGCCCTTTCATCTCTCGACATCCAGCCCTAGCGGGCATTGCAGAGGATCGTTTATGCTGTTTTCTGTTCCAGTTGATGAGATCAGACAACATGGCCATCCTTGAAGAATCCCTTGTTGTTGCTGGTACGCTATTGGCGACTTGTCGTGGGGTTCT
Source organism: Fusarium continuum (assembly GCA_013184455.1). NCBI lineage: Eukaryota > Fungi > Ascomycota > Sordariomycetes > Hypocreales > Nectriaceae > Fusarium > Fusarium continuum. The sequence continues at coordinate 35,778 of JABCKB010000507.1, forward strand.
CAAGCTCCAACAAGAATTGTTCTTGTCTTACTTGGTCGCTTGTTTACACCCGAAAGTTGAGATTCCCCGGGAGCCCGGGATTGATCCATCTCTTTATGCTGGTATTCCACAAACGCCCAAATTGGTGAAGCCATCGCAATCGTCGCAGCCAAGCAGTGGAAGATCGACGCCAGTCCCGGTCAAGGACCGTCAAAAACTAGGCCTCGAGGGAGGCGCGCGGAAACCAGATGCTCGCCAGGCCATGGTCGAAAGTGTTGGAGTCTTGTCGCGGATGCCAACATTCATGGCGGAGCTCTTCATCAACTACGATTGTGATGTTGATCGGGCTGATCTCTGTGAAGACATGATTGGCCTTCTATCCAGGAATGCCCTTCCCGATTCTGCAACTTGGAGTACAACAAGTGTACCTCCGCTCTGCCTCGATGCGCTGCTTCGGTACATCCAGTTCATTGCTGAACGTCTTGAAGAAGATGCAGTTTTTGAGGATTTTCCTGATCCAGCAACCTTGAGAGAGCAACGACGAAGGAAGAAGATCATTATCAAGGGAGCAAGCAAGTTCAACGAAAAGCCCAAGGCTGGCCTCGGATACCTAGAAGCACAGAACATCATCAAGGATGCAACAGACCCTGTAGCGGTTGCCAAGTTTCTCAAAGGAACCTCACGTGTCAATAAGAAGGTTCTTGGTGATTTTATCTCTAAGAGAGGCAATGAAACAATTCTCGGAGCCTTCTTGGACCTTTTCGACTTTTCTGGAAAGCGAGTCGATGAGGCTTTAAGACAGTTCCTGGAGTCATTTCGATTGCCTGGAGAGGCACCCTTGATTGCCACAATTGTGGAAGCTTTCTCCGAGAAATATTGCTCCGACGATACCACTGGTGAAGTTGCAGATAAGGACGCAGTATACATCTTAACGTATGCCATTATCTTGTTGAACACTGATCAGCACAATCCTAATTTGGACGCTAAGAAACGCATGACGCTGGAGGAGTTCGCCAAAAATCTGAGGGGGACCAACAATGGCCAGAACTTTGCACCAGAGTACCTGCAGACCATTTACGAGTCAATCAAGTCCAACGAAATCATCCTTCCCGACGAACATGACAACAAGCATGCCTTTGACTATGCATGGAGAGAACTGCTTCTCAAGACAGAGTCAGCGGGTAATCTCGTCATCTGCGATACGAATATTTATGATGCAGATATGTTTGCAACGACATGGAAACCTATTGTTTCCACGTTGTCGTATGTTTTCATGTCTGCCACCGACGACGCCGTGTTTGCTCGAATCGTCACCGGCTTTGATGAATGCGCTCGCATTGCCACAAAGTATCAAAACTCAGAGGCCATTGACCAGATTATTTATTGTCTGAGTCACATGTCGACATTGGCAGTGGATTCGCAATTCAATACTTCTTTGAACACTGAAGTTCAAGCGGGTGATGGCAGTGTTATGGTCAGCGAGCTCGCTGTTAAGCTTGGTAGAGACTTTAGAGCTCAGCTTGCAACCCTTGTGCTCTTCCGCGTCGTCACTGGTAGCGAAGACCTTATCCATAGGAGTTGGAAATATGTGAGTACTCGTTCTCTGCCACCCGACTTCCTGCTGACAAGTCTAGATCATTCGCATATGGCTCAATCTCTTTACCAATTCGCTTATTTCGCCATTCTCTCCGAACAATCTGCCGGGCTTACCACTGCCTCCTATTCCCATGCAAACGCCATCACAGGTCATTGACCGAGTGGCGCGGAATACAGAGACTGGCTTCTTTTCGGCTTTCACATCGTATATCTCGAGCTACGCTGCAGATGACCCCCCTGAGCCATCGGATGAGGAGCTGGAAAGCACACTTTGCACCATCGATTGTATCAAATCATGCAAGATGAGTGCCGTTTTTGAGAACATTGCGTAAGTTGTGTGTCGTATTACCAGAGCTTGAGGCGACTAACCTTTCCATAGCAACCTGAATTCTTCCGTTGCTAAGGTAATTGTCGAAACACTGATTGATCAACTCCCTGAAGATTCCAACACGACCGTGATCAGTGTGAAGCACGAGAGTATGCCTGCATCCCCCACAAACGGTCACGTTCGGCCACCGGGACATATGGAGTACGATCCAAGTGTGGCATATATCTTGGAATTCTGTACACTACTAGCATCACGGGATGCAGAGTCTATCGAGAGCATGGGAAGAGCAGTCTTCGATACGCTACAGGGTGTTCTCCGCGATCCTGCTCGATATCACGCCATCACCGTTTCACGGGCGTCATTTTACGCCTTGAAGTTGCTCAACATCAGCTACGTAAGTTCTTCCACAGATATAATGCAATTCACTACTGATGCAGTTCAGGATCACGACTTTGTAAACGTTCCCTTCTTGCTTCACACGATCTCAACTTTGCCACAAGAGGCCTTGGGTAAGAACTCGGATCTGGTATTGCAGGGTCTTTCGCTTTGCATCGAAGAATCTGGTCCCTTAAGACGCGAGATGATGACGTCTCCTGATTTTTGGGCCATACTGCGTGCATTGGCTCAGCGTCCCGAAGCAGCGGCACTGGTGTTTGAGATTTTGGAGAAAGGAACAACTGGAACTCCTCCCGCCATTATGGCTGACAACTACGAGGCAGCGATCTCACTTCTTAACGACTTTGCTTCTGCTGCTAGCCCTCGGCAATCCAATATACAGACTCGAAGCCCTCGGCCTCAAAGGCCAAACCCACCCAAGCAGGATAAGAAGCGGTAAGTATTAGAAACTGCTGATCTCATTGGTATTTTACTTACTTCATCTCGCAGCAATGCGGATGCTGTTAGCAGAGGATCCAAGGCAGTCAATATGCTTTACAATATGACCGATCGAATCCCCCATCTCATGCAGCAGTCCCAGCTTGAAAGCAGCGAAGGTTTGTCATTCCCAACAGGATTCTTCTCGTACCTGTCATATTGATCAATTCATAGCTTGGTCGGCGTACTGGTTACCCATCTTTCAGGCTTTGACGACGCAATGCGCAAATCCCTGTAGAGAAGTGCGGCAACTTGCCTTCTCGGCACTCCAACGGTCGCTCCTATCACCGGAATTGACTTGTAGCGACCCAAAGGAGTGGACTGCCATCTTTGGCAAGGTTCTCTTCCCGTTGATCATTCAACTCCTGAAGCCCGAGGTGTTTTTATCTGACCGAGATGGAATGAGCGAGATGAGAGTGCAGTCTGCCTCGCTTCTCTGCAAGGTTTTCCTTCAGTACATGGTACTACTATCTGAATGGGACGGTATGCTAGATCTCTGGATCAAGATCATCGAGATCATGGATCGTCTTATGAATAGTGGCCAAGGAGATAGCCTTGTGAGTCAGGCCGCCTAGCACTTTTCATAACCCATATACTGATATATCACAGGAGGAGGCCGTCCGCGAGAACCTCAAGAATGTGCTGTTGTTTATGGCCAGCAGTGGATATCTTATTTCACCGCACAAAGATGCTTTAAAGGAGGAACTCTGGTCAGAAACCTGGAAACGCATAGACCGATTCTTGCCCGAGCTCCGCAGTGAACTTGCACTGGATGAACCGCCGACCGAGGATAAGACAGCCGCTCAGACCGATGTTGTGCTAGTAGAACCTCAGGAGAAGGGTGAGGAGATCGAGGAGCAGACGGTTAAGAATATAGAAGCCCAGCCAGTTGACGAGCCAGCAACGAGAGATAAGGTCGGCGAGGAATAGGTCTGGCCATCGACTGAAAAATGGGAAGGAAACGACGGTCAACTTTCACGACCATGTCATCAACATGTCTGCACATGGGCGCCTGGATTGGGATTTACTGTGCATCTAAATGTTTACCCTACAGAGGGCCTTTGTACAAAATGCATAATAGAATGCTCTATCATTTTCTGGGGAGTAGTAGATTATATAGCACACTTAATTGTTGGACTTTGAAATGATTCGCATCAATTCGATTGCTTGTGCGTTGTTGCGCATGTGTGCGAATTGCCCGCACATGATGACTATCTTACATACTCAACATAATGACGTCATATGAAGAGGAGTGGGATTTATTCAACATGGGTAGCACGACGATAAGAGACCTTGAGGAAATCGCCGACTATCGGCCCTTGGGCTTTGGTAACCGACTATTACGAATGCCCAGTCACTACCCGAATTCTTTCACCAATTCTACGAGCTGAATCTATGCTCACACAACAGCGAAAGCCATCCAGTTATTGAATTCGATGCGAGCTTTTCTATTTCATGTGCTTATATACCGTGATTAGCAGCTGCCCAATCCAGCCAGCCGTGGGACATGCCACGCGCTTGTCACAATGTCTGAGTATGGTGTTCCGGACGCGCTCAGCTCAGGACCCGAGATAGATGCCATGCCAACCACCAACGGCGCGAACGGCGATGCGCCAGTCTTTCCTCTGCTACAGAATAATGGCGCTGGAAGCCCCTTGTCCTCCGATGCCGCTGGCGGTCCTACGGTTGGGGAGGATGACAACGACGACGAGCCAGCGGTAGCGAAGCCTTTCATGCGAACTACGAGTCCCGATCCATCTCCCCGAGCGTTCCAAGACACCTTCGACGACCGTGTTCCCGATCGCCTGATATACAAGATGCACAAGTTCAGTCTGTACGAGACGGCCAGTCGATATTACATTGTCGGTGTCGACGTTAGCGAGAAGCGCTACAGGATCCTCAAGATTGACCGAACCACCGAGGGCGCTGAGCTAAACGTGACAGACGACAAAATCGTTTATAGTCTCAAGGAGATGATTCAATTGCTGGATACCATAGACGATGGTAACCGAGGTACGGGCGGTATCAAGCTTCGTTGCACTACGTGGGGCCTGCTTGGCTTTATCAAATTCACCGGGCCCTTTTATATGCTTCTTATCACCAAGAAAAGCACCGTTGCCATGGTCGGAGGACATTACATATACCAGATTGAGGGCACAGAGCTTGTTCCCCTTACACCCGCCAAGTTCAAGCCAGACACTCGCAACACGGAGGAGCAGCGGTTCCTTGGTATTCTGAACAATCTCGACCTGACTCGCTCGTTCTACTACAGCTATTCCTACGATGTGACGCGCACGCTGCAGCACAACATTATTCGGGAACGTGATGCTCTAGCAAAGGGTATGCTTCCACCAGACGACGAGGACTTCAACTCCATGTTTGTCTGGAACGACTACTTGTTACAGCCTGCAGTTACGGCTTTACGGGATCCATACGACTGGTGTCGCCCAATTATTCATGGATACATCGATCAGGCAGGTGAGTATTAGTGGCACGTAGATGGCCTCTACTCTCAAACCGGTTCTGATTTTGAACAGCCCTTTCGATCTATGGACGTACTGCACATGTCACTGTCATCGCAAGGCGCTCACGCTACTTTGCTGGAGCCCGGTTCCTGAAACGTGGAGCCAACGATCTGGTATGTGTTTCTTGTACCGGTTTACTGACAGTCTCATCTGCAAACGCACCCGCTGACAGCTCGTAGGGCTATGTTGCCAACGACGTTGAGACGGAGCAGATCGTGGCCGAGTCCCTTACAACATCGTTCCATGCACCCGGCCCTCAGCTCTACTGTAGCCCGCAGTACACTTCCTACGTTCAACACAGAGGGAGTATTCCGCTCTACTGGACCCAGGACAGCACTGGTGTCACGCCCAAACCTCCGATTGAGCTTAACTTGGTCGATCCTTTCTATGGTGCAGCCGCGCTGCACTTCAATAACTTGTTCGAGCGTTATGGTGCACCAATTTATGTTGTCAATTTGATTAAATCTAAGGAACGAACGCCGCGTGAATCTAAACTGTTAGAGGAGTACACGCATGCCATCAACTATCTCAACCAGTTCTTGCCCGAGGATAAGAAGATTATCCACAAAGCTTGGGATATGAGTCGAGCGTCAAAAGTGCGCGGTGGAGATGTGATTGGGAACCTTGAACTTATTGCCGAGTCGGTTCTCGCCACGACAGGCTTCTTCCAAAACGGAGACGGTGTGACGAGCCCCATGGCGGCGCAGAATGGAGTCGCCAGAACCAACTGCATCGATTGCTTGGACCGTACCAATGCAGCACAGTTTGTCATTGGTAAGAGAGCGCTAGGCCACCAGCTCCATGCACTTGGTATCCTAGAAGACAAGTCTGTTGAATACGACACAGATGCTGTCAACCTATTCACTCACATGTGGCATGACCATGGTGATACCATCGCCGTTCAGTATGGTGGCTCACAGTTGGTTAACACTATGGAAACTTATCGCAAGATCAACCAATGGACCAGCCATTCGCGAGACATGATCGAAAGCTTCAAGCGATACTATAACAATTCCTTCCTCGACAGTCAGCGCCAGGAGGCGTACAACTTGTTCCTTGGTAATTACATCTTTACTCAAGGCCAACCCATGCTCTGGGACTTGGCCACTGACTATTACCTGCATCATGCCGATCCAAGGGATTGGTCTGCTAGAATGAAACATGAATACATCAATTGGTATGCCCCAGCTCACTTGCAGGAAAGAACTGTTCCGCCATACGTACCTAGCCGAGATATTGCCCGCACTCATCCTGTTGAGTTCTTTGATGATTATTGGCTTGAGTATTATAGGCCATCAACCCTTTCTTCCTTCCCCAAAATGTTTGCCTACAAGATGAATTCGACTATCAAATACATCCCCCTCAAATCCACGCAGGATGGCCGCTACGACCTCAGTCCTTTCCGAGTGCGCACAGACAACGAAGTTGATCATGGTGATAAGAAAAAGTCCAAAAAAGAGTCATCCTCTCACGAGAATGTGTCAGCTTCAGCACGAGGTGTGACAGCAGCAACAAAAGGGTCAGCAGACACACCAGCTTCAAGTCGATCGCCAGCAAAAGGCATCTCACTCCAACGCTGGCTGCAGCCTGCTCAAGATAAGACGGATCTCAGCAAGTCTTTGCGGTTAGACATCAACCAACAACTGCAAACGTCTGAGCACAGTCCCAAGACAAAACCAACAGCTCTAGAGAAATCTAAGGCTGCACAATGGACCTTCACCAAAGCTGTTCACGATTCCCTAAATCCATCCGTCGCTGAGCAGGAATCTGAAGATTATGAGCGATATATCAGACATCCCCAGAACCTCCCTCTGGTTATCTCGAGTGACACACCTGTTGACGTTGATTCATCCGAATATCAGGAGTATGTAAGTGGCGACTGGCAAGATGAAGGTCTAATGGTCAAGGGAACTGAAGAAGAGATCGATGTCTATGCCGAGCTACTCAAGGTGGGGGAAAACCCTCTAACAGTAACCGAGGAGGACGGTCCCAAGAAACGATACAAAGCCTACAGGAAGTGGTTGCGTGGAAAGTCTTTCTTCAAGCAGCAACCCCTGGACTAAGCTTCGACGACTCTGCCTCTGACTCTTATGCCAGAATTGCAGGGAAAAGTCTCGACAATCTTGGCTCTTGCTTCAAGGCCTCATCAAGCGTTGTAGGGCGTTTTGAAGCATCCTGAACCCAGAGGGTCTGCAAAGCTTTAGCTGTATGTATCAGTTCCTCGGATAGAGCTTGGACATCATCTCCCTCAGCTTGGGGAACACCATGTTCAATCTCCTCAGAGACATTCAGCCAGCATAAGGACAGGGTTCGAACAACGTTTTCAGTGTGCTCAGCTTCTCGGATTCGCGGCCAAGTATTAGCAATGATGGTGTCGAGTGCTTGCGTCGCTGCTACAAGGGTCGGAGGATGCGAGATTGTGAACGGGTCCGTCATGATTGATGAGGTCATCGAGAGAAGAGGCTAACATTGGTGTGTTAGCGGGAGTTAAAGGCGGTTAAGGAATAAGTAGTAACGTACAGTAAGGTGCTTGACCGAGTAGATACCCAGACAATCGACTACCGCTGCAGTCTTCTGCATCAGAACTTGGACGATGCGAGCGTGCTGAGAAGCATAGAAGTGGCCAGCAAAGATTCCATCTCTGAGAATCTTGTCTAAGAGCTGGCGACGTTCGACATTGTCGGGCTTTCCAGAAGACTCTGCCAACTTGATGAGGACATCATAAGCCGGGATCAGAATATTTCTGGATTGGTCCTCAGGGGTAACGCTTGGAAGATAGAGGAGAAGAGGAAACAAAGCGTCTGCAAAAACACGTCCTATCCCTGTATTTTGCAGCACTTGAGCCGGACATTTGCTCACAAAGACCGCCAAGGTTCTCAAGCCTCTCGTCTTGACCTCAATTGACTCGTTTTCTACAAGCGCCAACAGGACTGGCATAAAAAGGGGCCACTGGTCTCGGACAAGTGCTGTCTACCAGTGAGAATGTTAGCGCAAGTATGTTGATATTAACAAGCCAACTGACAGTAAACGCGTTCACCACCCACTGTATCGTGGCTTCCGCCCAAGGAGCTTGAGTTCTCCAGGATTGCGCGTCTGACAAGAGTCGGGACTGATCGTCTGTGATGGTGTATTGGGAAGGTCGCCCTGAAGCTGTAATTCGCGATGACGATGACGCGAACAGTGGCCTCAAAGTATTCTGAAGGACAGTGATTACGAGAAAATCTATCAGTTTACGAGCAGTGAGTTGTTCGGACAAGAGTTTCAAGGCTGTCGTTGCAGCTATTGCAGTTGTCCATGGATCCTGGGAATCCGTGACGGCTGTGAGCTTTAGGAGAACGTCCTCGTTCAAGGCAAAGGAACGCCTTGAAGATAACATGCTGAGGCCAGCGACAGCTGCTTCCGTAACCAGCTCTGAGTGTTCTTCATGCTGTTAGTCAAGAATGAGGAAGCAAAGCCATTGGAGCGTACCTTTGCCCGCTTCTATTGTGATCGCTTTCTCGCTGATAACCCTAGCAAGCCTTTCCAATTGGGAACTGTCTAAATTCCTGTATTTTGTTGATGAGAGATAACCAACCGTAAGAAGAGCTGTTTCGTGAAGGTCCTGAAGCTTAGTAGTATCAGCTCAACACGCATTTAACTACCAGCTTGGAGGCGCTTAATGGAATGGGCGGACACGCACCGCATCATTGGAGACAGTCAAAGCAGATATTACATCCTCCAAGCTTTTATTGAGATAGTCCTCCAGCTGGTCTATAAGTTCAATTTGCAGTTAGTTTTCTGCAATTATTTGAGGATCATGTTGAGACTAAGCACTTACCTGAGAGTTCGTAGAGTCGCGCAGCATTCGAATGACCAAGTAGCCCTTCCAAGACGCCAGGTGTGATTTCAGAAACAGTGGCCGGCATTTTGGAGACGATAGAAGAGCGAAGAGGATGCTTGTGGAGGGTCAGGCACTTGTGACTAAGATAAATGAATGGAGAGCAAATGAAGAGCAACTGGAGTTTGCAAATAGATACCTAGAACTTGGATCCCGCATACAGTGCGAACTGCAACCGCGAACTCACTGTATAAGCCTTTAAGCCTGATATCATTGTCATCAAACCGACTTTACTAGCGTTTAAGGTATCAAATACCGGAAGTTATTATGTGAGGTAGGAGGGCGACAAGATTTTGATTTCCCTTGAGTTAATCTCTATCTAGAGCTCAGTGCTGAAGCGTCTATATGAAGGACGCCAGTAGCAGACGACATATGCGGAATGCGAGCATGACAGTCGGGACAGCTTGGCTAAGATGCTTGTCTATCGCGGTTGGTATCGAAGTTCCTAACCCCCAAAAAGATATCTATTTTCACTTATGGTATTCCCAGTTCTTCTCTTCGTCGCTGTACCTCTTCTACGGCACCCGCTGGGTCGGTTTCACCAGGATTACGGAGCTGCCACGCAACGCATACTTCAAGAGCCTGTCCGGTCCATCTCCCAGGTTTAGTACCCAGTGCCTGGGCCAATTGTCGACCATCAAGGAGCCGTTTGAGTGATGTGACTTCGTAGACATCTATTGCCGCTAGATGATCGAGGAAACTCCTCCAGCTTGCCAAGAAGTCATTTTGTGCTGATAGTCTATTAGCTCGACGCAAAGACAACAATACATCATACTCACTTTGTGATTCGCCACTACGCCATTCAGAGATGGTTTCCGAGGCTTCGACTAATAGGGCACTCAAGACTTGCAATTTCCAAGTACCAGCTGGTGTGTCCCATTTTCGAATGGCCATACCAAAACGGTCTCGCTCGTGAATGTAAGATTCTCTGTTACAAACGGCATCTTTCAACTCCAAAATCTCTTCACGGTTACGGTGTGAAGCAGCAACAATATCTGACAGCTTATTTGGGGCCTTGAAACCTTCGCGCGAGACAACAGCTACAAGTGGAAGAGCATTTGGCTTTTTGCGAGGATTTGAAGGTTCTTCGACCGTCATCCACGGACAGAGAGCGGCGAGATTCCAGGCAAAGTAAGGGGCATCCGCAGAGGTAACAAGCCGGCCAGTAATAGAAGTTGAGTTTTGATCAACTAAAAGCTCATTAAGACAGGTATACGCAACGCTCCATTGCGAGGTGTCTGGAGCAGGGAGGTTCTCCTGAGTTGGGTCGGTAAATATTGCGTTGTAGAGGTGCAGCTCATCAATGGACTTGAGCGCTTGATATGGGTGAGCTCCTACTCAGGTGTTAGTCTATGTCATCCTGTCAGCAGTTTGGCATCGACCTTTCAGCATCTTCTCAAGCTCTACACCTACTCGCTCTCGGCTGATCTTGACGCGTAACGCCTCCAAGACTTTGGGATCTGCCATGAACTTGCGTGTATTGGCATCGATTGTAAATTGAAGTCGACTAGCAAAGCGGACAAGACGCAAAACTCTCAAAGGGTCGTCCATGAAGGTCTGGAACGGCTCTAAGGGCGTCCTGATAATCTTTGCATCCATATCTGCAAGCCCTCCCGTGAGGTCTTCAACACGATCATCGTGTAAATTGTAAAATAGTGCGTTCACAGTAGCATCGCGACGACGCGCGTCTTCCTCAGCCGTACCGAACTCCATCTGAGGATTGCGACTGTCCTCGGCATACGTCTCTTTTCGAAGGTTGACGAAATCAAGATCCAGGCCAAACATCTTGACCATGGCCGTTTCGAGGTGCTTGGACTTTTCTGGGTTGCGAGCAACGTTGTGCAAGCCACCAATATCCGCAGGACCAATACTGTGCTTGGCCATGGCTTCTGGCTGTTCGCAGTAATCGCACATGGCTTGTGCGAACGTGACACCAGTCATGGCGTTGATGGCCACGTCGATATCATGGCTCTGGATGTTAAGCAGCTTGTCGCGGACCCAACCGCCAGCCCAACGAAGGACGATTGGCTCTGGAGCCCGACCAGCGTCGTCTATGGCTTTGGCGACATCGAGAAGGAGATGACGAAGCTGCTGCTCCTTGGGGGTGAGTTGAATGGTAGTGGTCACCATGGTAGACTTGCGAATCTGACTGGGCAACCGATGATCTTGGTGGGACGGGGCGGTTGAGAGCGAGGCTAAATTCGAAGCCAGTGAGTGTTGCTCTTTGAGAAACAAGTCAAAATTCCTCTTCATGGCAGAACCCGGACGACCCAGGCGTTTGATCATGGACTGAGTTGAGGCAGTGTGATTCTGAGCACTTAGCAATGCATGAGACAGGTGGGGCGACTTCGCGGAAACAAAAAGAATATCGCGGTAGCAAGAAAAGCTGGTATATTTGTTACTCGCTTCTGAACGAGCCGAGTATGGGAACCGTCGATCGCTTCTTTTGTCAGGTTTCTATCTGGCCGGAGATTGTATCGGAACGGGTGATGCTCTTCATAAATGCATAACGAAGCGATCCCGAAACTATGGCGATAGTTGAGACGATGGTCTCTTGGTGTTTCTGTCAAGTTCTAAAATGCAGCTTCCACATAATTCGTTCATACCCGGGGATCTGAGTAGTCACGCCGACCCCTTCTCCTCTGGAGAGGGGGCGCTATAATC